>MDKI01138741.1:0-84420 GCA_005239505.1 Nicotiana paniculata
TTTTCAACTACCAGTATAAGATACTTAAACTAAAGGAATTCTACGCTAAAATATTACACTTTATTACGCTACAAGGCTCTACATTTTACTACGCTAAAAAGGTCTAGATTTTACTATGCAAAAAAAAATAATCTAAAACACTAATATAATCTAAAACGGCATGAAAACACATATATATAAATCCGGATATTAATAGACAAATTTATTTCACAAATTTATTTTTTTTATACAACACTAATATTAAGTCCGGATAAATTTAACATACTAGTTTCACAAAAAAAATATAAAATAAAATATAATACATACAAATCAACTAATATGCATTATTTTAAAAGTCTCAACATAAAATAAACCGAAATACCTCGATTTAAAGTTTTCGGAAAGCAAATCGATTGAAAATTTGACCTCGGAGGTGAGAATCCACAATAATACGAAGCTCTACTCGAAAGTGGGACCTACGTTCTTCACCTTTTGTGTGACGGGGAGACCCACAATTTTTTTTATTTTTAAAATGAAGTGGGGCAGCGGGGATGGAGGAGGGGGGACCAAAGAAGAAGAAGATGATAAAAAAATGAAGAAGAAGAAGCAGAAAGACGTCTTGAAGAAGACGAGTCGATTTAAAAAATAAGGGGTATAGCACCGGATTTTTAGGCGTTGTACCTGCGCGTGTCAGATTTGTAGTATAGCGCCCAAAAATTGGACGCTATACATCAATGGCACACAGTTACCGTTAATGTATAACGCCCAACTTTTGGGCGTTATACATAGAAATGTTCCCCTTTTTTTTCCACCTATTTTCGTTGTTTGTGCCAAAAAAAGCATTACTTGGATTCCGGACTCATGTTAAGTAGAGGTGGAAGAATTATTTCATCTAGGTTGTGGTTGGAAGTTAGTGTTTGTTTTTGTAGGTTCTATAGGGTGATTGGTAGTGTTGAAATTAGTAGTAGAGGGGGTGGCCACATTTGGTATGGCCGGAATAGAGGATAGAAGTTTAAGGGAGTGGGATGATTGTTTATTAATTTTATTGGATTTTTGGAGGGATACGCTTTTTTGTTTTAGCCGCTTAATTAGAGGGCGAGTTGGTTCATCCATGTGTGCTATTTTAGTATTGAATATTGATAAGTTTACTTATTGAGGGGGTGATGATTGGTTAGAACAGTTGAGTGTGATAGTGTTGTTTTGCATGGAGTTATGATTGCTCGAGGGGAGGGTGGGGCAGTGGGGTCTAGATGAGGGGATAATTATAGGGGGCAGGGGGTTGCAGGGGTAGAGGCAGGTGTGCTGTAGAGTTTCGAATTTATCGTAGGATTTGTGTAGGAAAATTTATTAGTTAGAGTTATGGAATTGGTAGTGGTTTTTGAATTGTGGGTGGTATTATGGGCAGTGGTATTTGTTTTGTGGGTGGTGTTAGGAGAAGAGGTCTCTTCTTGTCTAGAATTGGGGATTTTGTCTTTATTATGAACACTGTTGGAGGGGATTGTATTGTTTTGGTAGTTCAGGGATGTATTTTTTCGATCGGATTTGTAGTAGGACACTGTTTGCCATTGGTCATGAGAGTTTGACTGAGTAGTGGTTGAGTTAGTGGCTTGAGTGGTTGTGTTAGTATTAGTTTTAGGCATATTGGGTTTGGTATTGGGATAAACTGAATTAGTATGCCCTAGGCATCCGTAGTTAATACATATGGAAGTGTCATCCTCATAGTGAATTTGTTGTAAATGTGTTTTTAGGAGCACATTTATTGGTAGATGTTTATCAATTGGAGCTAGGATGCAAAGGCCAGCATAACGACCTTTAGTGATTTGGACTGTACAAGTATCTATCTTTAATAGTTTCCCCATGTGATTTGTAATTTTTTTGAGTATTTCTAAATTGTAGTACTCAGTTGATAGCTCTTGTAGACAAATCCAAGTGGTGGATAGGTTGATACTAGCAGTGGCCGGATTGAATTTGGGTTTCCATTGTCTAACGGTAAGGTATTGAGATCCAATAAACCATGATCCTTGGTGTAGAATTTTGTTATAGTTGTCTAAGGTTGTGAATTTTAATAGGTAGTATTTGAAACCTAAGTCAATTAATGTAAGTGGTTCCAATAATTGCCATAGTTGTTCTAGTTTCACTTTGAGAACATGATATGTGATTTTTTCCAATAGTAATTTGATAATAAGGGCTTGGATCCAAGGTTGGTATAGCCTAATTTGTTAATCTTAGTGATGTGAATACAATGAGGGTGATTGGTGAGATTTTCTGTTTCATCTTAGTATTAATTTGTGTAGTAGATGACTTTCAAAATCAGTGTGCAAGATGCTAGGTTTGGGAAAGAATTTATCTCGAAAACTTACATTTTCAAATATGGCGTTCATATTTGTTGAGATATCCGATTTTGGTTTTTTGTTGCTTCGAGTGAGTTGATCGATTTCTTCTTTTGACATTTGTTGATCTTGCTTCGTTTGCAATGTGGCTTTCTCACTTTAGTTTTTTAGTGAGAGGGAAGAGAAAATTTAGGTAGTTGTTGAATCTACTCCCTTTTGGATGTTTGGTGTATGGCCTGTAGTTATATAAACGTATGTAAAAGCAAATTATACCAAAAAAATAAAATCTTGGGTTTGGAACTTAAGGCTTTAATAATGCAACATAAATAAGGATATTAATTCTTACCAATAATTTTACGACTAAACAAAATGAATGACGAATTAAAATTGGAACATGCGACATTCTGATCCCTTAGTTTCAACAAAATTGTCAATTATCACATCCAAAAGTACAAACTTTTTCCATATTTGACTTTCATTCATCTTCGCGAAACCAAACTATTATCATGCATAGTATTGTCGAATTCTTTTCATATTAATTTTACTAACAGATTTTCTAGCACACTCTAGGAAAAGTACATGAGAAACATTCTTTAACATCGAGCTCATTCGAAAACAACATTTTACAGATGCAAGGTAAACATTTTTATGTGAAAACCTATAAATGTTTTAACAAATATTAAATCTGAATTATCTCTAATTCTGTCACGATCCAAATCCCATAATAGGTCGTGATGACACCCAACAGTACTGTTAAGCAAGCCAACAGTGAACCTCCAATTTAATTATCTATTTTTAACTTTTAAACATAGGAATTTCATTAGATAATAGAAATTAAATCTTGAACTCATGAAAACATATGTACGGCTTTACCAAATTAAGGAATGTGAATAGTACATAATGCAAAAGTGATAATCACAATAAATACAACTGCGAAAGTCTACTAGAAGCCCACAAAATCCAGTATCACAAGTGTATGAGCAATCTAGGAAATATACAATAACTACTACCACTACTGTCTGAAATGAAATAGACAGAACAATAAATAAGATAAGAGGGAGACTGGGGTGTTGCAGATCGAAGTATGGAAGGCAACTCATCACTAAATCTCCGTGTGATGCATTTACACGCTCGTATGACAATTGGTAATACATGTCTCAGTACCTGCACAATCAGTGCAGTGTATCATGAGTTCGTGAATCAATGCGTACCCAGTAAGTATCTAGTCTAAACTCGAAGAAGTGGTGACGAGGGGTCGACTTGACACTGAATAGTGGTCAAATAATAAAATACATAAAGTAGACAAGTATGAAACACAACAACTAAAAATGAAAACAAATAAACTTTAATAATAAATTTCCAAGCATAGATTGTTACAAAATCATTAAAATGTCATAACCAGCCTCGAAGGCTCAAAATCAACTGATACCAATACCAAATCAACTCTCAAGTGCTACACCCGATATCATAGGAATGGTATTACATAATCCTGCTGAGGCGAACAACGATCTCATAAGAGTAATTTATACTCCTACCGAGGCGAACAACCCAATCCCATAGGAGTACGATCACATAAGAGTAATTTATAATCCCGCCGAAGCGAACAAACCGATTCCATAAGAGTAATATAATCATATTGAGTCGAACGAACCTATCCCATAAGAGTAATTTATAATCCCCTCGAGGCGAACGACCCGCTCCCATAAGAGTAATTTATAATCTTGACGAGGCGAACTATCTGTCACGACCCATAATACCTCCTTAGGAGCCGTGATGGTACCTAGTCCCTAGGACGAGGTAAGCCTAACACATAGAGCGTTATTTAACTGATTTATACGATCGACCATTTAACATGAACCAGAAATTTCTATATAAAAAGCCAACAATCATCAATAGATGTACAATATCCCAAAACCGGTAGTATAAGTCATAAGCACTACTGAGTTCGCTAGAAAATCTCTAGGTACACTGTTAAGTAATAGAAATAAACAGTACAAAGTAAAACTTTAGAAGGTGACTCCGAGGCCTGCGAACGCAACGATAGGTATACCTTGAAGTCTCTGCCGCAACTCACAATCAGCTAACTAATGACAAGCGTGCTATGAAGTACCTGGATCTGCACAAAAAATATAGCATGAGTACAGAATAGCAGTACCCAGTAAGTATTAAGACTAACCTTGGTGGAGTAGTGACGAGAAACTATCAAGACACCTACTAGACATAATAACCTGTGCAAGTACGAATATGAAACTAACAAGGAACAATATCAATATAAAGCTAATGTGATGATCCGATAGGTCATTTTCAGTTTTAGCCTTCATTTTTGTGATTCAAGACCTCGAATAACTCTGTTTAGCCTTTTTTGATTTGCATGCACAGTCCGTATCTTTTTTTTGAAAATTTTGTATGTTAAAAATCTATGAAGAACTGAAATTTAGCCTTAAAACTCATTTGACTTGACTATTGTCAACGTTTTGTATAAACGAATCCGAATTAATGTTTTGACAATCCCGGCGGGTCCATATTGTGATTTGGGACTAGGGCGTATGCCTCGAATCGAATTTGGAAGTCCCTAACATGATTAACGTAATTTGTTGAAAACTACTAAATTAAAGGCTAAAAGAATTCCTAAGTTTAACTATATGTTGACTTTATTGCTACCGCATTTGGATTTCGGTTCCGGAACTTTGTATAAGTTCATTTCATTATTTATGACTTGTCTGCAAAATTTGGTGCATAATGAGTTGATTTGACTTGATTCGGACGTCCTGTCATAAATTTGCATGTTCTTCAGTTTCTTTTAAAATATTATTCATTTCGATATCCGATTCGTAGTTTTGGTGTTATTTTGGTGTTTTGATCGCGCGAGCAAGTTCGTATGATGTTTTTACACTTGTTTGCTTGTATGGTTTGGAGCTCTATGATGACCCAAAAGGGCAACTTATGTTTTAGAACCCATTTCTGCACTCTTTAGCCTTAAAAGCTTTCTCAATTTGCGTGCGTATTCCGGGCCTAGTACAGGTCCGTTATGATATTTATACCTTATCTGTAAAATTTGGTGAGAAACGGAACTGATTTGACATGATTCAGACGTCCGGTTGAGAAAATTAGAATTTTAAAGTGTTCTTGAGAATTTCATGTATTTTAGTGCTAAATTCGTAGTTTTAGGTGTTATTTTGGTGATTTGATCGCATGAGCAAGTTCATATGATATTTTTAGACTTGTGTGCATGTTTGGTGGAACCCCGAGGGCTCGAGTGAGTTTCGGATAGGCTACGGAGTGGAAGGAACTTAGAAAACATAGCTGGTGTGTTTAGGTCTGCTTATCTCGCATTTGCGAAGAAGCTTCACATTTGCGAGCATGGGATGGGTGGGCCAGTCTCGCATTTGCGGAAGTCGCTTATTCGCATTTGCGAGTAATTGGCTCGCATTTGCGAAGGCTGCAGAAATGCGAGGAGTTCGCATTTGCGGTAATTCTCTCGCATTTGCGAGCTTCGCAAATGCAAAGCTCAGGTCGCAATACGACATCTGTAGCTGATAGGTCTTGACTTAGACATAATTTTTCTCATTTTTCAAACACAAGAAACCCTCTAGGAGATTTTTCAAAGGCAACTTCTTCCTTAAATCATAGGTAAGTGATTCTTAACTCATTTCTTTCAATTTTTCACTTCATTTTACAAGATTTCAACCTAAAATCTAAGGTTTTCATGGTGGAATTGGGGATTTTTGGGTAGAAACTAGGTATTTCAAAATTAGGGATTAGACCTCAAATTGAGGTCGGATTCCAAAACTAATTATATATCCGGGATCGGGGGTGAATAGATAGTCGGGTTTCGGTCTGAATTTTGAGTTTGAACCAAGCGGGCCCGAGTGTTGACTTTTTCAAAAATGACCTAAATTGAATCTTTAGTTATCATAGGTGATTCCTAAGACTTATTTTGAATCGTTTGGTTGGTAATTTGCTAGATATTGTTGGCTCAGAGGCTAATTTGAAAGGCAAGATTGTGATTGAACTTTGAGTGATATTTGGAGCGAGATAAGTGTTGTGTCTATCCTTGACTTAAGGGTTTAGGAACCCTTGCCTTACTTGTTACGTGGTAAATCATGTGAGCGGCGTATACATGAGGTGACGAGTACCTATGCGCTGCCAATCTACCTGTTTTACTTGCTTTCTTCCGTTCTCTTTATATTATTTTCCTTCTTGCTTTACTTGTTACATGTCTAATTGTAATCCCATGCCTAATTGTTACCCGTAGATAATGTGTTCCCTTGTTGAAGATATTTGTTACCTCGTAGGATTATTGTTTCCCTTTTATTGGTTTAAACTATTCTAGTTGGCTTTTTCTGTGATATCCTGGTTTGGTCTCGCTGAGTAGTAATAATTTTATTGAGTTTTATAGATTATATGACTCCCGATTGCTTTGTTCTAAATTTTAAGATTTGGTAAGGGCCTTGTGTGAATTTTGTGAAACTTCTCTACACTATGTGTAATGTATTATGATATGGTAGGATCGGGTTGCATGCCACAACAAGAGGAATAAGGGAGGATTGATTAGGAGGAATAAGGGTGAATATGATTATTTGGTGCAATCGGGTTGCATGCCTCAACAGGAGGAATAATGGTGGATTGATACAGAGTAATAAGGGTGAACTATTATGTTGATAATGATATATGGTGGGATCAGGTTGCACACCGCAACATATATATTATTTACTTTTATTATAATTGTTACGGAGGAATAATGGAGGATTGATGGGATCGGGGTGCATTCCGCAACATATATATTATTTACTTTTATTGTAATTGTTACGGAGGAATAAGGGAGGATTGGTGGGATCGGGATGCGCGCCAAATCAATATACGTGTTTATGTATTCTTCTCTGACTGTGTAAGTTATTCGGAGGTTTTCTATTTCGCCTAAGGATTGGTTATAACTGGATATTGATAAGACACTGAAGTTATGTATTATTCCTGCAAATTTATGGCTTTTAAATTATATTGTTCTCCCTTTTTGCCTTATTATTTATCGTCTATAGCATATATTGTGAGTTTCCCGCCGTAGCCTCGTCGCACCTTCGCCGAGGTTAGGCTCGGCACTCACCAGTACATGGGATCGGTTGTACTTATACTGCACTCTGCACTTCATTTGCAGATTTCGGAGCAGGTTGTGGCTGATCGAGAGATTGGCTCAGGTTCACAGCTCAGAGACCCAAGGTAGTCCTGCTGGCGTCCGCAGGCCCTGCCTGTGACGACCCAAAGGGTCATCACCTATGTTATTACCCATCCCGTACTTCCGAGGCCTTGAAAACCTCATTTGTATTTGCCTCGATTTGTGTGCGCAGTCCATGCGCGTAGCTGGACAGCTTAAATATGAAATTCAGTGAAAAATGCTAAGATTTGATATTAAAATGAATAAATTTGACTTCGGTCAATATTTTGGGTAAACGGACCCGGACCCATGATTTGACGGTCCCGGAGGGTCCGTAGGAAAATATGGGACTTGGGCGTATGCCCGGAATCGAATTCCGAGGTCCCAAGCTCGAGAAACGAATTTTTGAGTAAAATTATTTTCTGAAAATATCTATGGAAATTGAAAATAAAATCTGATTAGAAAGTGATGGTATCAGGCCCGTATTTTGGTTCCGGTGCCCGGTACAGGTCTTATATATGGTTTAAGTCCTTTCTGTGAAGTTTGGTTGAAAACAGATTTCGTTTGACGTATTTCAGACTTAAAATGGAAAATTTGATGTTTTATGAAATATGATAGAGTTCATGAATTTTGTGGCTTAATTCGATGTGTATGATGTTATTTTGGAGATTTGATCACATGGATAAGTTCATAGGATGTTTTTGAGGTAGTGTGTATATTTGGTTTGGAGCCCCGAGTGCTTGGGTGAGTTTTGGATAGGCCACAGATTGCATTTTTGAACTTGGAAATTTGCTGGTGCAACTGATCTGCAGGCTTAGCATTTGCGAAGCCAGCATCGCAAATGCAATCTCGCAAATGCGAGCTATTCACCGCAAATGCGAAGGTGCCCTTGCTGGCCAGCGATCGCAAATGCGACCATGTTGTTCGCAAATGCGAGTATGGGACCTTCGCAAATGCAACATTTCTCGTCGCAAATGCGAAGTCCATCCTTTTGCTCAGTGTTCGCAAATGCAAACTATACATCGCAATTACCATGTCAGGGGTGTTCGCAATTGCGAACCCCAGTTCGCAATTCCCATGCCAACCAGTGGCCTGCAGTGCACTTAACCCGAATTTTGACTCTATTTTTCATATTTTCTCAAACTCAAACACACTTAGGCGATTTTTCCAAGAACAAAACTTCTTCAAAATCATTTATAAGTTGGTTTTTACTCAATTCTTTCGATCATTAACATCATTTAATATGTTTTCAACTTAAAATCAAAGATTTCCATGGGTGAAAATTGAGTGTTTTGGGTAGCGCTTAGGTTTTTCTAAAAGTGGGATTTGAGTGGGTGATTGACCTCCGATTTGAGAGATTATTATATGGTTAGACTCGTGAGAGTACGAGGGTTCTGAAAATGTAAAATTTATCCGACTCTGAGATGCTGGACTGAGGGGCATTTTGGTCATTTTACCTAATTTCGCGTCGTAACTCTGGATTAAATAGTAGAATCAGTTGCTTGAGATGTTATTTACAATATGTAATTGATTTGAATAGATTTGGGCCATTTGGAGTCGGATACTCGTGGAAAACTTGTGGTTTCGAGTTAATTTTTGAGCCGGTTCGAGGTAAGTGTTTGGTCTAACCTTAGCTTGAGGGAATAGGAGTTGAGTATAAATTGCTACTTGCTAATTGTCAAATACGATGTATAGGCATGGTGACGAGTATCTATACATTGGTGTCTAGCATGACCGTGAGTCCTTATATTGTGAATATTCTGATTTTGTGGTAATTTCCATGCTTAATTGACGATTCCTATATGTTGTGAAGAAATATGAGATATTACATCTTTGGAGCATTGGCTCAAATTATGAAACGAATAGTGAAGAAATATGAGATATTACATCTTTGGAGCATTGACTCAAATTGTGAAACGAATAGTGAAGAAATATGAGATATTACATTCATTGGAGCATTGGCTCAAGTGATAGAATAAATCATGGAAATGAAAGTGAAAGAAAGAGAAAGAGATATACCCTTGCCGGGATTTAATTGTGTAATTGATGTTCCCTTGTCGGGATTTAATTGTTTATTATTGTTCTCTTGCCGGGATTTCTATTTCTATTTTGTTTACTCCCTTGCCCGTTGTTTGTGATTGTTGTTTGGGTGAGGAAGAGTGTTAAAGCACGAAGGGTGATGCCGTGCACTTGTTTTGGTGAGTATGAGAGTAAAGCACGAAGGGTGATGCCGCGCACTTGTCTTGGTGAGAATGAGAGTAAAGCACGAAGGGTGATGCCGTGCATTGTTTGATATTGTCTCCCTTGCTGGGATGTTGAAATTCTTGTTATTTTTCCCTTGCCGGGATTTCTATATTTATTCTGTTTACTCACTTGCCCTTGTTTGTGATTGCTGTTTGGGTGAGGAAGAGTGCTAAAGCACGAAGGGTGATGCCGTGCATTGTTTGTTATATTGAGGAAAGAGTGTAAATCACGAAGGGTGATGCCGTGCCGTACAATGTACCATTCCGTACCATATTCATTGATTATACTGTGAGAAAAGAGAGTAAAAGAACGAAGGGTGATGCCGTGCCATGTTTTACATTGATTACATTATACATTTCATAGTGAGGACGAGAGTAAAATCACGGAGGGTGATCCCGTGCCATGATTTACATTGATTACATTATACATTGCATAGTGAGGACGAGAGTAAAAACACGAAGGGTGATGTCGTGCAAGTTTGTGATTTCTTGTCCTTATTGATATGCTGGCTTTATGGTTCTTTTTCCTTATTGGGATTTCTTATATGAAACTATTATCTCCCCACAGCATGTTCCCCTTCCTTTATTCATTATTTTCTTACTATATTTCTTATCCGTTGCATATATGTATATATATTTATTTGAACTGCACATGTTTATTTGGTTGTATGGTTCTAGCCTCGTCACTACTTCGCCGAGGTTAGGCTAGGCACTTAGTCGGTTGACTGATGCTACACCTGCACTTCTTTATGTTGTGCAGATTACGCAGCCGGACCCGGACCCGGAGTACATCATTAGTGGGAGTGTCTTCCAGCTCATTATAGAGGCTTCGAGGTATACCCGCTGGCGTTCGTGGGCCTTGGCGTCTCTTTCATCCCTTTGTCTTTGATTCTGTCTTGTTTTTTTTCCTTTAGTTTTAGAGGAAGACATGTATTTCCTTTCAAACTGGTATTTAGCACTCTTAGACAGTTCGTGAGTTAGTGACACCAGGTTTTGAGAAATTTTGCGTCGATGTATTGTAATTGTCTTTACTTAGCTTAAAACCGTATTTATTTCCGCTGTTTAATTTGTGAACTGATTTAGTTTAATTTGTTAGGATGAGGTATGATGCTAGTTTAACTACACATGTTGGCTTGTCTAGCGGGTTCAACGTTAGACGCCATCACGGTCCGACGGTGGGATTTCGGGGCGTGACACTGGCGTCCCCTTCTACATATCTTCTAACTGTTTTCCTTTACTTTCCAAAATAGTTGTAATTTCTTTCATACTATTGATTGTAGAAAAATCATAAAAAGTTCGTGGACACCAGGTTTCTGGGTAGAAGTAATATGCAAATGACTTCGATATCTCTATATCTTTACAGTTATTCTACTTTATTTTGCCTGTTCACTGCTAATAACTAAAAAATGGATATAAATGGATAAATAATCTCTAACGTTGTCTTTCCTGACAAGTGTGATGTTAGGCGCCATCACGACCCCGACGGTGGAAATTTTGGGGACCAGCCTCTCACGAACGCATAGGCTTAGGGGACCGGGAAGGGGGATGAGCTAATACTCTTCACGAATGCAACATCATGATCACAAACGCGAAGGCAGGTGTGAGTAAGCCTTCGCGAACGCAAAGAGTGTCTCACGAACGCGAAGGCATTTGGCCGCTGCTGCTTTCGACGTGACCCCCCAATCACTTAAATGTTCTAAATACGAGATTTACTTCATTTTTCACCATCTTCAAATTAGAGCTTTGCCTAGAGGTGATTTTGGAGAGAAAGTTCATCCCCACTTCGTAGGTTAGTATACTTTAACTCGTTTTCTTCCATTTCCATCAACACCTATTGATTTCTAACCTTAATATTGCAATTAATTTCTCTAGCATTGTTTGTTGATATTAAGTCGATTTTGGTTCGATTCAATTGGTTTGGAGGCAGATTTTAGAGGATAGGCCCCAGTTGAGCTTGTTTTGATTGCGGAGCAAGGTAAGTTTTTGGTCTAACCTTGATTTGAAGGAATTAGGAATCCTTGAGCTATATGCTATGTGAATTACGTGTGTAACGACGTATATGCAAGGTGACAAATGTATATACACCGTCAAAATAATTGCTTTCATGCTTTCCCGTATTTCATTAATTATCATGTTCCTTATCTTAAATGTTACATGCTTTAATTTATCTCTATGCCGCGACTTGTTACTTATCATTTATTTACTCTTGGATTGAAATGTTTGTTTCTTCCATGATTTCATGATCAATCACTATTTGCCTTAGTTGTCTTACTTGTACGCTTTAACTGTCACATAATTGGTTTGTCTTGTTGCTTGTATAAATTGTAGCATTCCTTGATTTAGTACGGAGTTCCTTTATTGCTTTGATTTCATATTATTTTATCATAGATATTCTTGTGAATTGAGTTGTTGGATTGATTACATTTATTGAATTTGTTTGTGGATCGGGTTGCACGCCTCAATGGTTATGATATGGTGGAATATGGGAGGATTTGATATTGATATGGTGGGATCGAGTTACATGCTGCAATAAATTTTATATGTGATTTTGATATTGATATGGCGGAATAAAGGAGGATTTGATATTGATATTGTGGGATCGAGTTACACGATGCAACATATTTTATTTGTTATTCTTGACATTGATATAGTGAAATAAGGGAGCATTGTGTTTGTATAGTGGGATCGAGTTGCGTGTCGCAATGGATTGTGTGTGTGCTGTACTCGTTGTTGTATTGTCTTAACTTTAAGTATTTTCATATGATATTCTAAGACTGATATTTCTGGATTTACTGATTTCGAGGATTGAGTTATTTTCATTAGATTTATGTTTTGCCGTCATTTCCTGTTTTTCTTTCATATTATTATTTTTATACTATGTACAGGTTATGGTAAGTGACCTGCCTTAGCCTTGTCACTACTTTGTCAAGGTTAGGCTCGGCACTTACAGAGTACATGAGATCGGTTGTACTCATACAACGCTCTGTATTTCTTGTGTAGATTTTGGAGTCGGTCTTAGCGGTGGTCAGTAGATTGCTCATATTGATTGCTTGACGGAGACTTGAGGTACAGATGTACGACGTTCGCAGCCCTGATGTCCCCTTCTACATTACTCTAGCTATTTATTTCATTTCAAACAGTTATACTTTCAATTAGACTATTGTTTATAGCACTCTAGTCGCTCGTGCACTTGTGACACCAGTTCTGAGATTGTATCTAGATATTGCAGTTATTTTTGTTGACTAATTCTATTTTAGTTTATTCAGTTTTCTCGGTTATCATTTAATATGAATTGTTAAAATTGGCTAACAACTATTTCTAACGTTGGCTTGCCTAGCAAGTGAAATGTTAGGCGCCATCACGGTCCCAAAGATAGGAAATCCGGGTCGTGACAACTAAGCATGGTAAGAATAACAAAACTATACTTTCAATAGAAAACTAGAAGCAACAATTATAAACCAAGAACATCGGGTAATAACTCCGTAAAGTAAGTAGAATACAGTTAAAGTCCGGTGAAATCAAGTAAGGGAAAACATGTAACAACCCAATAGAACAACCGCTCTCACACAAGGTTTATACAAGAATTTTCCCGAGGTACCACGCCTCAAAATCACAATCATGGGTCCCAAATCATGAACCCTAATCACTTGGTATCTTGTGCTCACATTACAAAGCACATCTGCACGGACAACTCACGGACAAATCATGTGCCAATACCATTATTACCTCATATCTACATGGAGAATTCGCGTGCTAAGAGAGTGACAATATCTCATATCCGCATGGACAACTCACGTGCTAGCAGTAACATTATCTCATAACTGCATAGACAATTTACGTGCCAATAGTACAATTCACGCACAAAAGGCAGGTATACAAGAATGCATGTAAATGATCAATAAACATCAGGATTCATCTTCTTATAACGATATGAGTGACTAATTACGGTGTATTCTTGAGCAAGTGTTCTATCATAGCTCGAGTCAACAAGTAAGATTAGAGACAACGAATGGCACATAGGAAATAACACAACAAAACCGTAATATGTATGTCTCACACAAGGTAGGCACACCCTAAACAAATATCATCAATAACAATTCCCCGAGGCCATCACAAATCATCCCCTACATAATCACCTAGTCTCGCCGCATGCGCAACAATAAAGTAAATGTCCGCCTTATCTCGCTAAGCGTATAATTATATTCCCACCTTATTTCGCCACATGTGCAAACCCACATGTATAGCCTATATTGTCACGCCACATGTGCAAATATCAATAATAACAATAGCATGGACGACTCATATGAGAATACCCCGACAATCCTCTCAACAATATCACGTATGCCAAAAAATAAAAGAATATAACAACTCGCACCATATGTGCCCATATGCCACCACATTTCCTTAAAAATAATTCCACTACCACCGCCACACATAGCCCTTAGATCAACAACACTAAGTATAACAACAACAATAACAATAACACAGGAGTACGACAAGTAAATCAACAAAAAAATCACAGAAGCACAATGGAACGAAAGATGAGCTCATAATGAAATACATAACAAGTAATAATGGCTTCAAATAAGAATAACTCAACAATAGCATAGATAATGTATAACAACGTTATCAAATAAAAATAACTCAACAATAGGAGAGATAACATGTAACAATGATTCCAAATAAGAATAACTCAACAATAAGAGAGATAATGTATAACAACGATATCAAATAAGAATAACTCAACAATATGATAGATAACATATAACAATGATTTCAAATAAGAATAACTCAACAATAAGAGAGGCAACTTGTAACAACGATTTCAATTAAGGATAAATCATAATGAAAGAGATAACATGTAAAAAACGAGGCAACAACTCCAATTAAAGCATATAAGAGTACATTTGGCAACAAATGGTAGAAAATGAACCAATTAACTTCAAATAAGGCATGTAAGGATAAATTTAGCAATGGAGGATATAACATGATAAGACAACTTCATTTAATGTGCATAAGAAACCTAAGAGTCTAAAACGGTCACATTTCCACATATAAGCTGTGTACACACTCGCCACCTCGTGTACACGTCTTTCATGTAGTTCAAGTAGTGCAAACAAGCCAATTCCTACCGGGTAGTTCTCCCACACAATGTTAGGCAAGATACTTACCTCAAAAGCCCTCGATCAATACTCTAAAATATCTTTTCCTTTATAATTCACCTCCGCTCGGCTCAAATCTAACCAAAATTGACTTAATAACACCAAATAATGCAAGAGAAATCAATTCCAATAAATAAAGCTATTATCTTTACACAATTTATCAAAACTCAACAAAAGTCAACCCCGGGCTCGCCCGCAAAACCCAGGTCCAAGGGTAAATTCTAACTACCCATAACCCCACGAGTCTATATATGTGTTTTGTTTCAAAATCCGTGTCCAATTCGACTCTCAAATCCCAAATTTTATTTTTGAAAACATAGACAAAGTTTCTCAAAATTCCCCTTTGATTCTCATAATTTTATGTTAAATCTCGTATATAATCATGTAAAAAAATTGAAAATTGATCAAAATCACTTACCCAATGATTGTAGATGAAAATACCTTATCCAAATCGCCTCCTACCGAGTCTAGGGTTCAAAATATGGAAGAATGAGCTAAAATCTCGAAATTTCAACTCTTAACCTAATTGCTGATGTCGCATTTGCAACCAAGAGTTTACAATTGCGGATGTTCGCATTTGCAACCAAAAGTTTGCTATTGCGGATGTTCACAATTGCGACCAAAAGTTCGCAAATGCAGTAGTTTGCAATTGGGAATTACCAGCACCAACAATCCCAAACATCACCGAAAAGATCCAAAACCACCCCAAAACTCATCCAGAACCCCGAACAAAAACCATATATGCATTTCATTGACAAAAAATCCTACGGACCTGATCGCACACTCAAAATATTAGAAAGATGTTGCCTTTACCTGATATTAACCATGGTCCAACTCCAAATTTCTTAACTTAACTTGTCTCTCAACCAATGATCCAAAACACACCCAAGCCCCCTGGGACCCATCAAATCATAACAAAATATCTCAAAACATAACACGAAACTACTCGAGGCCTCAAATACCGAAAAATAATATCAGAATCATGAATAAAACCTCAATTCAAGATTAATGAACTATGAACTTTTAACTTCTACAACTCGTGCCGAATCATATCAAATCAACCGGAATGACGTCAAAATTTGCATGCAAGTCCCAAATGACACAATAAAGCTATTCCCAGAATCGCAATCCGAACCCAATATCAACAAAGTCAACTTCAGGTGTCAAACCTCTCAACCTTCCAAACCTTCAACTTTTTCCAAAGTACAAAAAATCAACCTACGGGCCTCCAAATCCAGATTTGGCATACGCCTAAGTCCAAAATCACCATACAAAGCTATTAGAATCGTCAAAGCACCATTTCGGAGTCGTCTACACAAAAATCAAACTCGGTTTAACTCTTGCCACTTAAGCTTCTATAACAAGAATCATTCTTCCGAATCAACCCTGAATCATCCAAAAATCGAATCCAGCCACACAAGCAAGTCATAATACACAATACAAAGCTACTCTAGACCTTAAGCCACCGAACAAAATACTAATTTTCAAAACGACCGGTCGGGTTCTTACAGGATCAATCCTATAAGTATAGCTCATAATACACGAGAGACCTGATCCCATAACAATATAGAAACTCTCTCGCTCACTAAAACACATGCGAATCGAGAAGACACAAAACTATCGTTCATCAAATATTTCACAATTTTCAAAGTAACAGAATCAATCAATATCTTAATCTAGTCTCAATCTCAGTCATAAATTAAAAAAATCAAATATACAAGATTAATTCAAGTAGCACATTTAAGGCATGATGTGAATCTAATTACCTAGACATAAATATGAATACAGATACATACGAACTTTTTTCACCTCGTTCGTACGTAGATCCCACAACAAGTATCACACAACAATTAATAAACCTAAACAGATAATTTCCTCTTATAAGATTAGGCAAGAGTCTTACATCGCTTCCAAGCTCACTACTCGGCCTGCTACTCAGCTCTTAAACTTCACTAGTAACTTCCAATCGACGCCGAGCAATCCGAAGCTAGTCAAAAGTCGTACAAACTAATCAATACGTGCTCAAAAGTTCATAATTTCGGAAAATTTCGAAGATAATTGTTACCCATGATCTTAGGAACTCAAATACATAATTTATTCCCAATTCTATAATTAATTTCGTGGTCAAATCCTATTTTTACTGAACCCTAGATTTTCTAACAAAATCCCATAATTTCACTAATTTTCATGTTAAAATCTACCCATAATTTATGTATTAAACTCATAGTTGATAGAAATGACTTACCTTGCAATGTTGATAAAAATTCCACATGAAAGATCTCTTAATTTCGTCCAAGAACAAGTGAAAATGTGAGAGAAATGGACTAAGTCACGAAATAAAAGTAGTCTTCTTAGGGATTTCTTCTTCGCGATCGCGGAAGGTCCCTCACGATTGCAAAGACCAACTGTTCCAGCTAACCAAACTACTCTTCGTGTTCACGACATCCAGGCCACGTTCATGATTTCCAATGAACCTACCCTTTCGCATTCGCGGTCAGTCATCGACGTTCGTGAAGGCCAACAACCTTCCAGCCCATCTTAGTCTCAACCTTTTTCACGTTTGCGAAGATGTATTCGCGTTCACGAAGAAGGACTAGATTCTCCATCGCTTTCGTGAGGACCTATTCGCATTCACGAAGAGTAAAATCCCAAAATCCTATCTAGACTTCTTCATGATCGCGGGACAAACTTCACGATCGCGAAGCACACCGACACACCAACAATTTCAACCAACTTTAACTTTGCTCCGGGTGGTCCGAAATATACCCGAGCCATTCAGGACCCCGTCCAAATGTACCAACAAGTGCATAAATATACTGCAGACCTACTCAAAGTCTTGGAACACATAAAATAACATCAAAACCAAGAATTTCACCTCAAAACTACATTAACCAACTTATAAACTTCAACTCATTTCAACTAACTTCAAAAGGGACGAACTATATTTATACAACTCGAAATGATGCCAAATTTTATGCACAAGTCACAAATCAAAATACAAACCTATTTCAAGGTTAGAATCCCAAACAGACATCGATAACACCAAAGTCCACTTCAAATCAAACTTAGAAAATTCTAAAATCTTGAAGACGCCAACTTTCAACAATAAGCACCGAAATGCTCGTGGTTCACCTGAAACTCAATCCGAACATACCCCCAAGTCTAGAATTATCATATGAAGCTACTGGGACCTTCAAATACCGATTCCAAGGCCGTTTACTCAAAGTGTTGACTCAAGTCTAACTTGGCCACCTTAGGCCAGTATTATGAAACTAAGTGTTCAGAATTCATCCCGAATCCTTCCAAAACAAAACCAACCATCCCGCATGTTACAGAATTATAAAATCACATACAAAAAGTCTTAAATAGGAGAGCAAAGACCTAAAAAGTAAAACGAGCGATCGGGTCATTACAAATTCCCGACAATATAATGTTATTATGGAGATCGAGTAATTCTAGACAAACTTAATTTAGTTGATCATTGTAGCTCTCATCATTGGAAATAAAATAATTTACTATTTAATTTAGTTGATCATAGTAGCTTTGGTTGTTCATTATACATTATGATGTTTGGACCATAATGATCAGACAAATTAAAATAGTTTTGTTATATGAAACATATGTATAGTACTGCACGTACGTTATTTTGTATTTTATGTCTTTGGGTGTTTATCACATGTTAAACAGAGGATTCCTCCCTATCAATATTTATATTCGTCGATCAGTATATGACACACACCACTATTATATATATATCTGCAAGTTGTTTCGAGTTGAGCATGTCCAGTTTTAGTTGCATAGAGTTTGTCGTAGGGTAAAAATTATTTACAGTCCACAGCCGAAACCATTTACATTTGATAGCTGCAAAAGTATATAAAACTTGTATAGTCTTATATAATATACATAAATGTATATATACACAAAAAATTTGCAAAAAACATATATTTTTTCGGCTATTATTTTAAGAGCGACTATGCATGTGACGACCCGACCGGTAGTTTCGAGAGTTGTATCCCCGTTTCCCTATTTTCTGCTTATTTTGTGATTTAATATAGTCTTATGACCTATCGGGGTAGTTGGTTTGGGTCCGGAAGGATTTCCGAATGAATTGAGACACTTACTCTCATAATGGAAAGCTTAAGTTGGAAAAGTTGACCGGAGGTTGAGTGATTTTGGACTTAGGACCGTGTCCGGATTGTGATTTGGAGGTCCATAGTAGAATTAGGCTTGAAATGGCTGAAGTTGAAATTTTGAAAAGTTTGACCACGGGTGTACTTTTTGATATCGGGGTCGGATTGAATTTCTGGAAGGCGGGGTAGGTTCGTGGTGTCATTGGTGACTTGTGTGCAAAATTTGAGGTTAATCGGACGTGGTTTGATAGGTTTCACCGTTGTTTGTAGAATTTGAAAGTTCCAAAGTTCATTAGTCTTCAATTGGGGAGAAATTCGTATTTTTGATGTTGTTTGAGGTGATTTGAAGGTTCGACTAAGTTTGTATGAGGTTATAGAACTTGTTGGTATCTTCAGTTGAGGCCTTAGGGGCCTAGGGTTGATTTTGGGTTGTTAACGGACTTGGAATTGAATTTGAGAAGCAGCTGAAGTTTGGTTTCTGCTGGTGTGATCGCACCTACGGATAAGGAACCACAGATGCGGAGAGGGCAGTGCAGTTGCAGCGTCTGAGGTGAGGCAGCAGATGGCCGTAGATGTGATGGTTTTACCGCACCTGCGTGACCGCAGATGCGGCAGAAGGACCGCAAATGTGAAGTTGGCCGGGAGCTGGGCTCCGCAGAAGTGGAGATCTTCCTCGTAGAAGCGAGTCTGCAGGAGCGGGTGTTTGGATGCAGGTGCGGATTTAGTGAAAGAAGAGGGCTCTGAGGCACTCCTGCGAGGCCGCAGAAGCGGCTAAGTGAGCCGCATGTGCGGTTTAGCTGGACAGAACCTATATAAGCGAAGGGTTCGAAATTTTCACCATTTCTAACATTTTGAGCTCGGATTTTAGAGATTTTTGAGAGGGTTTTTGAAGAGATTCTTGAGGTAATTTCCTGGTGTTCATTTTTATTCAATATATTTGGTTCCCCATTGATTTTCTTACCTAGTTGGTGTGTGTTTTTAGGTGAAATTTGGGGGTTGTAGGCTAGGGATTTGGAGAGTGATTTTTGGGGATTTGAGTGGTGATTTTATGTCGAATTTTTAAAAATTTGGTATGGTTAGACTTGTAGTCGAATGAGTTTTCGGGTTTTGTGAATTTTTTTTGGATTTCGACAAGTGGTCCCAGGGGACGACTTGAAGCCGATTTTGGATTTTGCCCGTGTTGATTGTATTGTTTGTGGCTAGATTCGATACTTTCAGAGGCCGATTTACGAGGCAAGGGCGTATTGTAGTATGGATTCTACTCGGATTGAGGTAAATAACAGTTCTAAATCTGGGTCTGAGGGTATGAAACCCCGGATTTCATGTTATGTGATTGGTTTGGAGGTGAAGCACATGCTAGGTGACAGGCGTGTGGGTGTGCACTGTCGGAATTGGGACTTGGTCTATTCCTTGGAAATTGTGAACTTGAATAGCTTGTTGTCAGATCCATATTCACCATGTATTATAGAAATTTAAATGAAATTCATGTTATAAATCATGTTTAGATCATGTGTAGATACTGTTGGAGCCCACAGGAGCCGCATACATGTTGAACTACCTGTTAGTTGCTGTTTGTACTCAGTCTCAATTTTATTCGCATATCATATCTCGGTATCTATTATTCCTTGTTGGTACATCATATCATTTCTATTTGGTCTGATTTTTCATGAATTATGAGAGCCCGAGAGACTGGAGAGATTGATGACTGAGTGAGGTGAGGGCATGATTATGAGGATATTTATGGGATCGGGCTGCACACCATAACATGTTTCATTATTTTATGCCATGATTGGCTTGATATAGCGCTTGGGCTAAAGGAGCCCCTCTGGAGTCTGTACACCCCCCCAGTGAGCGTATGTACCTACTGAGTGCGAATGCTGAGCGACTGAGGGGAATGAGTGGCTGTGAGGATTGAGTGGCTGTGAGGAATGAGTGATTGTGAGGTTGGAGTGATGAGAGGACTGAGTGAATGTTGTTCTGAGAGGCTGCATTTGATATCATTTTTGTTGCACATAGCTGCCATATATCACTATTTTTTGAAACTTCTGAGAAATATTATATCCGGTTTTACTTGAACTCGGCATGTATAAACTGATTTGACTTAAATTGCCTGATTTGAAAGCATGTCTACTTTTCCTTGTTGAGATTATTGGAAATGAATTATAACTGTGTAGATCGTCAATATCTTCAGTTCCGTATTTAGTACTGTTACTTACTGAGTTGGTTGTATTCACGCTACACCCTGCACCTCGTGTGCAGATCCAGGCGCTTCCAGTTACGGCGGCTGTTGAGTGAGGAGTCAAGATCTCAGAGACTATTGAGGTAGCTGCATGGCATTTGCAGGCCTTGACTCTCCTTCATTATCTTTATTTGTATTTCAGTTCTTAGTCCTTAGACATTATAGTAGACTGTATCCCGATATTGATGATCATGTACTCGGGGACACCCCGATTGGTTTTTGTATCATGACAAGTTGGTATCAAAGCCTAGGTTACATAGGTCTCACGAGTCATGAGCATGTTTAGTAGAGTCTTCCCGATCATTATGGAGACGTCTGTACTTATTTCGAGAGGCTGCCGAACCCTTAGGAAATTTCACATTCTTGTAATCTTGTCGTGCAAATTGTTGATTCCGATAACTAAAATTATGTTATTCTAATTCTCTGACAGATGGTGAGGACACATACTACTAGGCAGGATACACAACCACCAGTACCACCAGTTAGGACCGCAAGAGGCCGAGGTAGCGGTAGAGGCCGCGGTAGGGGTAGAGGTGAAGCTTGCACAACAACTAATGCAGCACCTGCAGACCCACCAGTCGTTCCAGCTTAGGGGCATGTACCATATACAGTTGATCCAGTGGGACCATCCCATGCACCGCCTGTGCCCATCATGATTCTAGGCCTTCAGGAGGCCTTAGCTCAGGTTCTGATCGTGTGTACTAGTCTAGCTTAGGCGGTCTCTGTTCCGGCAACAGCTGCCACTTCTCAGGCCGGGGGATGTACCCAGACTCCCGCCGCTTGTACATCAGAGCAAGTGATATAGGGACTCTAGACACCTGGGGCACTACTAGCCCAGCCGGCTGCAGCTGCTCAGGCCCCGGTGGTCCCCGTTATGGATGATGATGAGCAGAGGAGACTTGAGAGATTTAAGAGACTTAGACCTCCATAATTTAACGGTGCTGAGTCATAGGATGCTCTAGGCTTTCTAGATAAGTGCGAGTGGATGCTTCGAACATCGGGTATTCTGGAGACCAGTAGGGTCCCGTTTACTACTTTTTTTCAGTTTTCTGGGGCTCCTCTCAGATGGTGGGAGGATTATGAGAGACGTAGGCCGGTCGATGCAGTACCACTTACATGGCATGAGTTCTCCATTCTCTTCTTAGAGAAGTTTGTGCCGCAGTCTTGCAGGGAGGAGCTTCGCAAACAGTTTGAGCAACTTCGTTAGGATGGCATATCTGTGACGTAGTACGAGATGAGGTTTTTTGAGTTGGCTCGTCATGCAGTTTGGCTAGTTCCCACTGATAGGTAGAGGATTCATAGGTTCATCGATGGTCACACGTATCATTTGTGATTTCTTATGACTCGAGAGAGGGTATCTGGTGCTACTTTTGATGAGGTAGTCGACATTGCTCGGCAGATATAAATGGTCCACAATCAGGAGCGGGGAGAGAGGGAGGCCAAGAAGCCTCATGGATAGGGTGGTTTCAATTGTTTTCCTTTTGGGGGTCAGTTCCACCACGACAGGGGTCGTCCTTATAGGCATGCTTAGACGACTCGTCCGTTTCTTCATGGTGCATCATCCGACCATGGTTTATATAGTACACATTAGGGCAGTCATCTCTCAATGCCCTTCCAGCTCAGAGTTTGTCCCGTGCTCCATCCGTTTAGGGCTCATCGATGCCAGGTTCTTCTAGCAGTTATCCTGGTGCTCGGGGCTCCTTCAGTCCCTACCACCAGCTCCAGGGAGTTGCTTTAAGTACGGGGAGTTTGGGTATGTGTGGAGGCAGTGTCCTCGTCGCCTGGGAGGTCTAGCTCAGTAGAGGAGTCAGCGTACGACCTCAGCACCAGTTACCAGGTGCAGGTCTCGCCCCCAAGTTCGGAGCGTGACAATTGTGGATTCATTTCTGTTTTCAAAAGGTTTTCTTAAATATTAACTGCTTCTGTTTAATTTTCAAATCTTTTACTTTGTTGAGATGGTTGAGTAGTGGTTGCCTATTTCCACGATAGGGGCCATCACGACGGTTGGTTTTTGGGTCGTGACAATACAATTGTCAGGATCCCAAATCACATGTGCTGTGATGGTGTCTATCGTGGTACTAGGAAAACCGAAAAATCTCAAATATAGACATCTTAAATTCAAAACATACTGAAATAGGTTTAAGTAAGTAATATCTCATAGAACCGGGATGAAAACACCGCAACTCAATACAAAATTTCCCCAAAATATGGTGACACTAAGTACATGAGCAACTATACAATAATACGGTTTGACAACTGTAACACTGTCTAGGAAGGTAGAATAATATAAACCAAACTTAACGATAAGGGAGGAGAGTCAAGGTCTGCAGATGCCAAGACAACTACCTCGATAATCTCTGAACTGATAAAACTTCAGAAACCAGCCACCACCGTGTCCGAAAATACCTGGATCTGCACACGAAGTACAGAGTATCGTGTGAGTACAACCAACTCAATAAGTATCATAAATAAATACGACAAGGTAAGAGAAGCTTAAAATTTTAATGATACTAGCTTTCCTGGTGTAGTTCCGTCTTTTAAACCGACACAGAACAATATTTAAAACTAACTCATCAAGTTTCGTGAGAAATTATCTGTAACGATCTGACTCAGTCATTTTGAGCATTTGCATTCCGTTCAGTTGTGTGAATTGTCAGTTTTGGTTTTCAGGTTATTCAGAATTTGATTTGGAATAATGATTCTCAACTAAGAAACTTTTCTAAGTAAATCTCATTGAATTGGATAATTGCTAATTGGCTTACCTAGCAGGTTAAGTTAGGTGTCATCACAACTAGTTGGATATTGGATCGTGACAATATCCGTGAGTGCATGTGTATAGTTTTTCAAATAATCTGCTCAGACAATATCATGACATGTAGAAGAGGAAATTAGTTAAATAAGGTAAATGGTCAAGGAATGCAAAATCTAACACAACATTGGCCAGATTCTCTAAACTCCAGTCCAAACATATCATACAGTAGCAATTAACAAGTGTACATGTAAGTGTTGAGTGGATAAGATTCTCATGATCCTGGACTGCTATAAATGGCATGCTAAAGTGTAGGCATGTGCAAAGGGTGCTAACATAACTCAAACCGACAATTTCATCACCGAAAAAGCATTTATCAAGTTCATTCGAGGATTAAACCTCTATGTGGCCTCAAGCATGGCTCAACAATTCACACGAAATGTTACAAATATGAGAGACATCATATCTTAAAGCTTAACAACCAGTTCTCGGCTCATAAGAGCCCGAGCATAACCCGAACACGAATAAATGACCCGGTGCCCGCACATGGGTTCAGCCCTAAGCATGTGTGCACCCAATAACATATAACTATCACAACAATTCAGGCAATTTCTCACGACCCAAAATTCGTTAAAGGTCGTAATGGCATCAGACACCAATGTCAGGCAAGCCAACACTAAACAGTTAATTAAATTCTCATTTTAATATTTTTGAAATCATGTTTTCCTTCAATGTAACTAGTAAAGATGGGTTTTACAGTATAATAATGATATTTTCCAAATTAAATACTGAATATCCCCTAATCATCCTAGAACCCTGTGTCACAAGTGCATGAGCATTTACTAGGAAGAAAAATAAAGTACAGTAACCGTCCGAAATACAAATTTGGGCAGAAAAGAAAATACAAGCACTCTGAAGGAGACTCCGCTGGCTGCGTGTCACGACCCCAAATCTAAGCCAGTCGTGATGGCGCCTATCATGGAACTAGGCCAGGAAAAACTACACTCAAATCGTAATAAGCTTCCATTTACATCTTGACTAAACTGGTAACCCATAAAGGTTTCTTTTAAACATTTTAAAAATAGTTAAAGCTATACCGAATATTAAATACAACTCCCGAGATTCCGGAGTCACAGGTCATGAGCATCTACAGAAAATATACAAATCAAATAAAAAAAACAAACTCTATAAAGTAAGCAGGAAAGGGAGTAGGACTGCGGACGCGTGCAGCTACCTCGCAAAATCTCCGAGAAATATCTGGAACAGATACACATCTCACTCTACCCTAACACTTCGATCTGCACACAAGGTACATGGAGTAATGTAAGTACGCCAAATCAGTAGTAATGAAAATAAATCAGGTCAGAGCAGTAAGAAACACATAAAATCAAATCATCATTTCACAATAAGCACATCCTTTCTTTCCAACAATGTATACGTTAAACCATCACGCTTAAAAGCCGATTTCAGTAAAATCATTTGGAAATATACTTGCCAATAGTTTCAACATAACTTTCAAGAAGTTTAGTGTAAAAATGATAAAAGTCATAAAAAGGCCCCTCGGGCAAAACATATTTCATAAGCTCAGAGTGAAAGTGGTAAACGCATAAGTAGCCCCTCGGGTAAAAACATATATCAGAACCTGCCCCTCGGGCATGCCTCACAATCACTCATAATCAACCCCTCGGGCATACCTCACAGTCACTCATAATCAGCCCCTCGGGCATATCTCACAGTCACTCATGCCTCCAATCACTCGTCACTCATCACTCGACACTCAGCACTCGCACTCAGGAGGTACCTGCGCTCACTGGGGCTGTGTACAGACTCAGGAGGGGCTCCTTCAGCCCAAGCGCTAATATCAAGCCACCTCGTGGCGTGTCATATCCTCACAATCAGACCCTCGACCTCACTCAGTCAGAACCTCTCAAAATCCCCTCGGGCGTATCAGTAAAATGGGGTACTCGACCCAAAACATCATTTTATATCTCAAAATACTGTAAATAAGGCTGGGTTTTGAAAACAGTTAAGCACAATATGACTGAGTGTAAATCATAAATCAACAGTGAGGAAATAGCAGTAAAAGCCCCCAAGGGGTCCAAACAAGTCGGCACGAGGCCCCAAACATGGCGTATAGCCCAAATATAGCAATGGTTTTAGAACACAACTTAACATATGATTTAGAGTAAAATACGGAACTCAATAGTTGCCACGGAGAGGACCAAGTCCAATCCAAAAATCAGTGCACGCCACATACTCGTCATCCGACATGTGCGCCATTCTAAAGATAGTGAGAAATACGAAGTCCGGGGTTTCATACCCTCAGGACAAGATTTATAGCCATTACATACCTCTACCGGGCCACAATACTAATCCACGATGCTCTTGCCCCTCAAATAGGATCCCGATTGCTCCGAATCTAATCAAAACCAGATTAACATTATCAATATACGCTAAAGGAACAAAACCCAATCGAAACTATCAATTTAGACACAATTCTCGAAATTCGGCAAAACCCAAGCCCTGAGCCCACATCTCGGAATTCGATAAAATTTATATCAATAGAATCCTCATCCTCCCACGATTCTATACATACCAAGAACACCAAAATCGGACCACAATTGACCACTCAAATGATCAAAAGAAAATTCCAATTCTCATGCACCTAATCTCCCAAAATTTTGGTTTTAAATTCAACAAATTTCCGGTTTAATTACTTAAAAAACGACATAGAAACGAGTTATGAAGTTGAAAACCTTACCTCCAAGTGATTCCCTTCGATTTCCTCTTCAAACCCTCTCAAAGAGATCCCAACTCGTTCAATAATGGAGGGAAAATGAACTAATCTCGCACAAATGGCCTTTTAAAACATTCTGCCCAGCAATTTAATTTCCTTCAGTGCGATCGCATTTCTAGGGATGCGTTCATGATGCAAAGACCAGCCCACTCTATGCGTTCGCGTACAAACACACGCGTTCGCATAGATCAAACACTCATCCCCTGCTCACGCGCCTCAGAACACCTTATGTGATTGTGGACCTTATCCATGCGATCGCACTGCACATAGGACCCACTCTTACGCGATCACGGCCTCCACCCACGCGATCGCATAGCACACAAACCCATGCTTCCCCCAACTAGCCTATGCGATCACATTCTTACCCACGCGATCGCATAGAAGGACTCCAGAACAGAACACCATAAAAATTTTGCAACTTTCCAACATCCAAACTTGATCCGATAACCTGTCAAAACACACCCGAGGCCCTCGGGACCTCAACCAAACATGCCAAAACATCCCATAACCTTATTCAAACTTAGTCGAGCCTTCGAAACACCAAAAACACCAAAATTACATCAAATTCAAGCCTATGAACTTTGAAACTTCTAAATTTCGCCAATGATGCCGAAACCAACCAAAACACATATGATTGACGTGAAAGTTTTCACACATATCGAAAATGACATTACGAACCTTCTCCAACTTCTGTAATTCCGTTCCGACCCCGATAGCATATTTTCCACTGCCGATCGACAATCGCCAAAAACTAACTTTCGCCAATTCAAGCCTAATTATACTCCGTACATCAAAACTTCATTCCGAACACACTCCTAAGTCCAAATCACCTAACAAAGCTATCCAAGCCATAAAATCAACATTTTGAGGTCGTTTACCAATAAGTCAACTTCCGGTTGAATTTTCCCACTCTTAATCCAATTTAAGAGACTAAGTGTCTCAGTTCTTTCCAAAAGTTGCTCTGAATCCGAGCCAACCAATGACCTCCTCTCATCCAACACGACCACTCTGCTGGCATGGTACATCGATATAATTTGAAGCCATAACCAGTGCAACTCGTGCACTCAATAACAACATCCCAATGTAATCAAATTATATAAAAGATTCACACGAGAAGACCATCCCCGCCATTAACAATTACCATCACAACATCATGCTAAAAGCCTAACACACATTGTGAAAAATCAAAACACACGAATCCAATACCAAATGTCATACCCCCACATAACTCGGCTACACTGCGCGATCTCATCCAAATGCTGGTCCACATGAAATATTTCAAGCCACCTTGCCCAAAATCAATAACCATTCGAAATTCGACATCAAGTATTCAAAGTGCATTGCCATAACCATGGGGAAATCAAACGATACCATGCCACACAAATTAGAAAGAACATAACCAATACGTCTCAACCTCGCAATACCCAATTTCTTACTTTACTCAAATCTAGCTATAAAGCACAACTAGAACCGCACCATATGTTCATATAACCAATAATCACAACTCCTCGCAACACCGAAGGGTAACTCATAGTTCACTCCAAAACATGGATAAACTCAATCACAATCGAGTGGTACATTCTTCAACCATAGAAATTCGGAGCCAACCATTCTGCTACACTGCGCGATCTCATCCAAATGCTGGTCTACATTATATATTTCAAGCCACCTTGCCCAAAATCAATAACCATTCGAAATTCGACATTAAGTATTCAAAGTGCATTTCCATAACCACGGGGAAATCAGACGATACCATGCCACACAAATTAGAAAGAACATAACCAATACGTCTCAACCTCGCAATACCTAATTTCTTAATTTACTCAAATCTAGCTATAAAGCACAACTAGAACCGCACCATATGTTCATATAACCAATAATCACAAATCCTCGCAACACTGAAGGGTAACTCATAGTTCACTCCAGAACATGGATAAACTCAATCACAATCGAATGGTACATTCTTCAACAATAGAAATTCGGAGCCAACCATTCCGACCCGGTGCAGAACACACACCCATACTAGCCTACCAATAACCCTAAATCAACTCTGGTCACTCACAACAGATAGTTAACTCACTGAGAAGTTCACAATGACTGAACCATGGTACATACTAACATCTGACCAGCTTTCCTCGCATCTTCACAGTTGACTACCACAAGATAACCTGTTTATGAGAACTCTCAGTCTCGAAGTCACGAAGTGCACCAATTAATATATTTGATCTCAACCCTACCGCTCGAATACATAGCACACCCTAATACTCAATCGTTTCATGAGGGATACCCCTATAATTCTTCTGTCTTACCAAGCAACCTTGAATATCGACAGTCAATCCAACAAGAAAGCGCCACAATACCAATGAAGTACCTGTAACTCAAACACATTGTTTTTTCTGAAATGTATACCCTCATCAACCCGCACCAATTAGTGATATCATCTACCTAGTCATCTGAAACTGCCCATGCTGCCTAAGAATTTATGACCTTCCTTCCAGAACTGAACCGTGGCCTCACACATGCAGATCTCAACTCTACACAACATACCGCATACACCCTGCCATACTATGATAAATATGAGAACTTCATAATCCCTTCCGAGCCATAAGCAACTTCGTACTCAAATAGCCAAGAAATTTTTCATTTGACCCCATCTAATGAGCAAAATCACTATACACCACAGGCTCCTCATGCCAGTAGAAGATATAGGTCTCTGACTGTGGCAGAAACCATCAAGGACTCTCTGAATCCCATTTGTACAACACCAAACCGTCAGTACTGAATCCTTCGAAGTCCACCAAGCTACGCATGTCACCAAAATCCAAGAGCATTGCCAAAAAACACATGTGAAAAATCATTACCTCCTGAACACCTAAAGAACTAATCATATCCCTTACCACGCCGATCCGACCTACTACCAAGCTGTCCTAATAATCCAAGTCCCTTCTCACTTACATTCAAATTGATACTTTTCCTTGCCGTAATACCACAATTATCAACCCAGACTCACCATATGCGACCCAAGCACAAAACCATACCGTCTAAAGCTCGTAAGCCGCTGAATACTCTCTCAAATATCCCCAAAAACTTCCTGCGAATTTAAAGTCATTACCTTCATTTTCCTGATATTGATATGCAGAATCCATGATATTGTAGAAATGCCATAAGTCTTGACACCCTCCAACGAAAATCTCAATTACACTGACCAATTAGACAGAGTCGACCTGACCCGTTTGCACACTAACATACTAGAAAAGTAATCCACTCACTTGAAGCCACAAGCAAATACATACACTACAAACACTACACCTTTTACAGTTTCCACTAAATCATTAAATAGAACCCAATTACCCAATACTGTACATTACGGCCTATATCGAAGAAATTTCCATTACTCGCGTCATTCCCAGACCCCGCATCTGCAGGTCATAACTGATTTACCAATATACCTCGAACTGAAACCAACACAACACATGATTGTGTAATCAACTTATCATTAACAGACTCCCCCACTTGGCTCAAAGCCAACGATCAAGACAACCAATAACCTACAACACCCATAATAACACAACCCGTCGAACAGCTCAAGTCATCTACAAATCTCGCATTCACCATTGTAATAGTCATGTCAACTTCCATAAGCGATCTAAACTCAAATTACAACATATATCATTTACTGGTAGAAGAGAACTTACTACAGAACAACATAAGGATCACACACCCAGGACAACCCGCAGGAGATACCCCTACCCGCTTAGCCTCAAACTGATATCTATCTATACACTTCTGAAGGCCATAACTATCACGCAATCACTACACCCTTCTGCATCTAAACACAAACAATGCCTACCCTCGAGGCATCACAATACGCGGTAAGAACCTGAAGTTGATGGCAGAACTAACACTAGAGAGGTGGTCAAAGAAATCTTGAGCTTCTGGGCTCTACCCGCACACGTCTGACCACATGGATACCCTCACTGACACCACGTGTCCCAAGAATGCTACTGAACCGAGCCAAAATTTCACACTCGGAGGACTTTGCATAGAGCCTTTCCTCCCTGAATCCTTATAATGCCATCCTCAAATACTGAGTATGTTACTCCTGGCTACGCGTATAAGCCAGGATGCCATCGATGAATACAATAACAAATGAGTGCTATACGGCTGGAATACACCGCTAATCAGATACATGAACGCTATTGGGGCAATGATCAACCCAAAGGAAATTAACAGGAACTCATAAAACAATAGAAGGATCTGCTTCACTCCATAACTAAACAACATGAGAGGTCTCTCAATACACTCACAACTCGAAGCCATATACCAAACCGAGACAGAAATTAAATACTCAATAGTTCTTGCCACATTTCTAGCCAACCCTTTTGTCACAATCAACAATGTGAACACAGCCAACCATCGAATCACATTCACCACGTAGCCATCAAGTCACCAATTCTCATCAATAAGAACACAAACTGACATATAAGTTCCCAAATACACGGCTCACACAATCGAAATCTCAGCACTCAAGCCACATAATGAATTCGGCCTCAAGTCCTCCAGACTGTCCCATTACCAACATGCCAAAATCACATCTCATCCATAGAAGTCACAAGCCGTCGATGCACAACTGATACCAAGCGGATCTCGGGCGCGTTCGAATACGTGGAAGGAATTCAAGAGTTACGCTCTTGGCTGAATAAAATGGATTCGCATGACAAGAATTCAAGAATGTGAGATTTTCCTAAAGGTTCTGCAGCCTCTCGAAGATAAGTACAGACGTCTCTGTACCGATCCGCAAGACTCTACTAAACCTGCTCATGACCGGTGAGTCCTATGTAACCTAGCGCTCTGATACCAACTTGTAACGACCCCAAATCTAAGCCACTCGTGATGGCGCACCAAAACTACACTCAAATCGTAATAAGCATCCATTTACATCTTCACTAAACTGATAACCCATAAAGGTTTCTTTTAAATATTTTTAAAACAGTTAAAGCTATACCAAATATTAAATACAACCCCGAGATCCCGGAGTCACATATCATGAGCATTTACATAAAATATACAAATCAAATAAAAAAACAAACTCTATAAAGTAAGCAGGAGAGAGAGCAGGACTGCGGACGCGTGCAGCTACCTCGCATAATCTCTGAGAAATCTCTAGAACAGATACATAGTTCAGTCTGCCCTAACACCTGGATCTGCACACAAGGTGCAGGGAGTAATGTGAGTACGCCAACTCATTAGTAATTAAAATAAATCAGGTCAGAGCAGTAAGAAACACATAAAATCAAATCATCATTTCACAATAAGCACAACCTTTCTTTCCAACAATGTATACGTTACACCATTACACTTAAAAGCCGATTTCAGTAAAATCATTTGGAAATATACTTGCCAATAGTTTCAACGTAACTTTCAAGAAGTTTAGTGTAAAAATGATAAAATTCATAAAAAGGCCCCTCGGGCAAAACATACTTCATAAGTTCAGATTGAAAGTGGTAAAATCATAAGTAGCCCCTCGGGCAAAAACATGTATCAAAAACTGCCCCTCGGGCATGCCTCACAGTCACTCATATTCATTCCTTCGGGCATACCTCACAGTCACTACAATCAGCCTCTCGGGCATACCTCACAATCACTTATGCCTCCCAATCAGTCGTCACTCGGCACTCAGTAGGTACCTGCGCTCATTGAGGGTGTGTACAGACTGAGGAGGGGCTGCTTCAGCCCAAGCGCTAATATCGAGCCACCTCGTGGTGTATCATATCCTCACAATCAGGCCCTCGGCTTCAGTCAGTCAGAACCTCTCAAAAGCCCCTCGGGCGTATTAGTAAAACGGGGTACTCGACCCAAAACATCATTTTATATCTCAAAATAGTGTAAATAAGGCTGAGTTTTGAAAACAGTTAAGCACAATATGACTTAGTGTAAATAAAAAATCAACAGTGAGGAAATAGCAATAAAATCCCCCAAGGGGTCCAAACAAGTCGGCACGAGGCCCCAAACATGGCTTATAGCCCAAATATAGCAATGGTTTTAGAACACAATTTAACATATGATTTAGAGTAAAATACGCAACTCAATAGTTTCCGCGGAGAGGACCAAGTCCAATCCAAAAATCAGTGCACGCCACATACTCGTCTTCCAACATGTGCGCCATTATAAAGGCAGTGAGAAATACGAAGTTCGGGGTTTCATACCCTCAGGACAAGATTTATAGCCATTACTTATCTCTACCGGGCCACAATAATAATCCGTGATGCTCTTTCCTCTCAAACCAGCTCCCGATTGCTCCGGATCTAACCAAAACCAGATTAACATCATCAATATACGCTAAACGAGCAAAACCCAATCGAAACTATCAATTTAGACACAATTCTCGAAATTCGGCCAAACCCGAGCCCTGGTCCCACGTCTTGGAATTCAATAAAATTTACATCACTAGAATCCTCATCCTCCCACGATTCTATACATACCAAGAACACCAAAATCGGACCACAATTGCCCCTCAAATTATCAAAAGAAAATTCCAATTCTCATGCACCTAATCTCCCCAAATTTTGGGTTTAAATTCAAAAAATTTCCAGTTTAATTACTTAAAAAACGACATAGAAACGAGTTATGAAGTTGAAAACCTTACCTCCAAGTGATTCCCTTTGATTTCCTCTTCAAACCCTCTCAAAGAGCTCCCAACTCGTTCAATAATGGAGGAAAAATGAACTAATCTCGCACAAATGGCCTTTGAAAACATTCTGCCCAGCAATTTAATTTCCTTCAGTGCTATCGCATTTCCAGGGATGCGTTTGCGATGCACATACCATCCCACCTCACGCGCCTCAGAACACCTTATGCGATCGCGGACCTTACCCACGCGATCGCTCCGCACACAGGACCCACTCTTACGCGATCGCGGCCTCCACCCACGCGATCGCATAGCAAAAAAACCCATGCTGCCCCCAACTAGCCTATGCGATCGCATTCTTACCCACGCGATCACATAGAAGGAAACCAGAACAGAACACGAGCAAAATTTTGCAACTTTCCAACATCAAAACTTGATCCGTTTACCTGTCAAAACACAGCCGAGGCCCTCAGGACGTCAACCAAGCATTCCAACACATCCCATAACCTTATTCATACTTAGTCGAGCCTTCTAAACACCAAAAACAACACAAAAACACCAAAATTACATCAAATTCAAGTATATGAACTTTGAAACTTCTAAATTTTGCCAATGATGCCGAAACCAACCAAAACACATCCGACTGACCTGAAATTTTGTACACATATCCAAAATGAAAATACGAACCTTCTCCAACTTCTGGAAGTCCATTCCGACTCCAATAGCCTATTTTCCACTACCGACCGGAAATCGCCAGAAACTAACTTTCGCCAATTCAAGCCTAATTCTACTCCGGAAATCAAAACTTTATTCCGAACACACTCCTAAGTCCCAAATGACCTAACGAATCTATCCGAGCCATAAAATCTACATTCCGAGGTTGTTTACCAATCAGTCAATTTCCGGTTGACTTTTTCCACTCTTAAGCCAATTTAAGAGACTAAGTGTCAGTTCTTTCCAAAAGTTGCTCCGAGCCCGAGCCAACCAATCTAACACAATGTAATGAAGCGGAAACGCATATAATGAAGCAGAAATGGGGGAAACGAGGCTAAACTCTTGGAATGACAGGCCGGGTCATTACATTGCAGATCGTCTCATACGATGCAACTCACCTAAGTCTCTGCATGCGTACACGCCTCTGCTCTTACAAGGCCGCTAATCATAAACGGACCTGCACAAAAATGTGCAGCAACTGTAGTATGAGTACGTAAATCAACACGTAACCCGTAAGTATCCTACCTAACCTCGAAGAGGTAGTGACGAGGGGTCGGCTTCGAGACTTACTAAGGTCCAACAATATGATAATATGAAATTCTAATTAAGCATGATATACAACAATAAGTCTTAGAACACGAAATAACTAAACAAGTCTTCACCATATTTAAGAGTTTAAATTACTTCCTTCCTTTAAAACATATAATCACACAAACAATGGATTTATACCAATATAAAAGGGACTTCCACTTCTATTATCACACATAAATACCACCGAAGGCGTTCGGCCCGATCCAACATAAATATAAACTGTGCACTGCTGAGGGTCGAATGACGCGAACCATAGATGCATTTATTACCCTGCTCGCGAATCATACTTGCGACACGGTCAAATATAACTTTAAGGAATTACCGCTCGCGAATCATACTTGCGACGCGGCTACACATAGATTTCTTAAGTTATTATAGTATTATTCCATTATTTTCAAAATACGAAATTCAAATGAAAACTCTTAAGATCCCAAATTTTCCTCAATTTCAACTCATTTCAAAATATTTAATAAACAAACTCAATCCCGCTACTACTCAGCGCAAAGAATAAACATAAATCCATAAGAATATAACCAAGGCATGATGTAAGCCTAAAAACTACCCGAACATAGGCATAGTTAGTAGCTACGTACGGACTCTCATCAACTCGTGAGTACGTAGCCTCCCACAATTAGAAGCACAAAACAATTTAGTTCACCTATGAGGTTAATTCTCTCTTACAAGGTTAGAAATGAGACTTACCTCGTCTTAAAGCCCACTTTCCGATCACAATTTTTCTCTAAATCCTCAATTTGGTGTCGTTCAATCCAAAACTCGTTAAAAAATGTGCAAATTAATCAAAAATATACTCCAATGATTGAAATTTAATAATTTATAAAAATTTCTAACTCAGCTCGAAAGGTTAGAAGTGGGGTCCATGTCTCGGAAACCATCGAAACTCACAAATTCCAATAACCCATTCAGATACGAGTTCAACCATACCAATTTTATCAAATTTCGTTAACAACTAGATCTCCAAATCTTAAATTTTCGTTTTTGAAATGTTTTGTGAAAATCTTGATTTTTTCCATTTAAATTCGAAATAAATGATGAATATAACCATATAATCATGAAGTATAATTACTTTCGAATATATAACACTTACCCCAATCCATATGATGAAAATCGCCTCCAAAAATCGCTTCAATCCGAACTCCGTAGCTCAAAATATGTTAAAAATGGCCAAAACCTCAAAATATAGCTTCTGCCCAGGTATTTACTCATCATGATTGCAAAAATGATCCGCAATCGCGAAGCACAACTTTTCCCAGACCAAACGTTTCCCTTCGCAATCGGGGTAAAAGCTTCGCGATCGCGAAGAACAAGTGCCCAACCTTTCCAGAAAGCCTCCAGTATAATAGTCATAACGTTTTGTACAAAACTCCAAATTGCCAATGGTTTGACTTTATAAAAACTAGACACCAAGTGTTACAACTTTTGTGCCTTGCTGATCTCACAAATCATTATATATTACGAGATATAAGCTTCCAAAGTTAACCCTGTGCAACAGAACGCGATTTTAAAACTCTTCCCCGACAGGCTGTAGTTTATCAACCATAACGTTTTGTACACAACTCCAAATGCCAAATGGTTTGATTTTCTCTAAACTAGACACAAAGGAATACTAATTTAATATTTGGATCATCTTCAAATTCTTTATAGATTCTAAGCTTCCAAAGTTAGGTCAGTGCACGCGATCGCGAAGCACTGGCCAATTTCTCCCATTTTACTCATCGTGATCGCGTCCAAATTCCCGCGATCGCATAGCACACTGCTGTAGCCAAAAACCAGCAGCTATAATAGGCCTAGAAATGGTCCAAAACCACCCGGACATCTGTACTTATCTCTCAGAGGCTATGAAGTTAGGTACAAACTCAATTTTTATTTCTACTCTATCGTGCAATTCTTGTTATCTCTAATACTGATTGAACTCTTCTATTCTCTCGCAGATGGTGATAACACGTGCTTCCTCTTCCGCTGACTAGGTCCTCCAGCAACAGTATCTCCTACTAGGGGCAGAGGCCGAGGCAGGGGCAGGACTCCAGCCATTTCTCAGACAGCATCCCCAACTGCGGAGCCCACATAGAGATTGATGAGGGGGCTTCAGCTCAGAACATTCCAGTGGGACCAGCTCAGGTCTTAGAGGGGTTTATTGCTACCCCGGTGCTTCAGGATGATTTGGTCCGATTAGTGGGGCTTATGGAGTGTGTAGCCCAAACTGGCGCACTCCCCGTGGCAGCAGCCGTATCTCATGCTGGAGGAGGGGTCCAGACTCATGCTACCCACACTCCTGAGCAGATTACCCCAACATCAAATCCAGTTGGGGTGGTTCAGCCAGTTGCTGCAGTACCGCTTGTTGATGGAGCAACTATGTCCTCCGATGCTTTGTGGAGATTGGACAGGTTCATCAAGCTTTTCCATGTTCCTTTCAGTGGTGCTACTTCAGAGGATCCTAAGGAATACCTTGATAGCGGTCATGAGGTTCTTCGGAACATGGGTATTTTGGAGACCAATGGGGTCGACTTCGCCTCTTTTCAGATGACTGGTTCCGCCAAGAAATGAAAGGAGGGATTATTTGTTGACTAGACCAGCTGGGTCACTTGCTCTGACTTGGGATCAGTTTTTGCATCTCTCTTTGGAGAAGTTTTTTCTTATCACTACTAGAGATGAGAATCATCGTTAGTTTGAGCGACTTCAGCAGGGAAGCATGGTTGTTTCACCCAGTATGAGAATCACTTTGTAGATTCTGCTAGACATGCTATTCTTTTGTTGCCCACAAAGAGAGAGAGGGTTAGGCGATTCATTGAGGGCCTTGCTCTGCCCATCAGGTTACAGATGGCTAAGGATACAGGGACCGAGATTTCCTTTCAAGATGCGGCCAATGTGGCCCGGAGAGTTGAGACGGTTCTCGGGATGGGAGGTCAGGGGTTAGATAAGAGGCCGCGCCATTCTGGGGGATTCAAGCGGTGTCTCATCTGGAGGCGGGGATTTCAGCAGAGGACATTCTTCCAGGCCATTCCATTCAGCACTTCAGGCTTCATATGGTACTTCCGGTGGTCATGGTTCTTATACGACTCCTTCTGCTCAGCCAGTCTATAGTACTCCATCAGCTCCTATCAGAGCACCTCCTCTGCAGAGTTATTATCGTGGTCAGTCGGCTCGTCAGGGCCAGCCTCTATATCAGGAGGGATGATTTGAGTGTGGTGAGTATGGGAATATTTGGAGAGCTTGTCCGAGGTATTCGGGTAATCAGCTTCAGTACTAAGGTTCTCGTTCCATAGTTACGGCACCAGCTGCAGCACCACCTGCCCAGCCAGCCAGGTGTAAGGGTTAGGTAGCCAGATGTATGGGCCAGATTGTTAGAGGTGGAGGCCAACCCACTAGATGTGGAGGCCATCCCGCTAGAGGCGGAGGTCCTCTTATCAGGGGTCCTCCTAGAGACGTGGTTCAGTGTGGTGGGATCCAGCCCCGATTGTATGCATTTCCATCCAGACCTGAGGCGGAGTCCTCCGATGCTGTTATCACAGGTACCATTTCTACTTGCAATAGAGATGCTTCAGTTCTGTTTTATCCGAGGTCTACTTATTCTTATGTATCATCTTATTTTGCCTCGTATTTGGTTATGCCCCGCGATTCCTTGAGTGTCCCTGTTTGTGTGTCTACGTCCGTGGGGGATGCTATTGTGGTAGATCATGTGTATCATTCGTGTGTAGTCGTTATTGAGGGTCTTGAAACCAGTGTGGCCTTTTGCTTCTTGACATGGTCGATTTTGACGTCATATCAGGCATGGATTGGCTATCTCCTTATTATGCCATCTTGGACTGTCACGCCAAAACCATTACATTAGCTTTGCCGGTATTGCCTCGATTGGAGTGAAAATGGACTCCTGGTCATTCTCCTAGCAGAGTGATTTCTTATGCCAAGGCTCGTCGCATGGTTGAGAAGGGATGTTTGGATTATTTGGCTCATATTTGTGATTCTAATGTTGAAGTCTCTTCGATAGGTTCAGTGCCTATTGTTCGTGAGTTTCCCGAGGTGTTTTTGGCAGACCTGTCGGGGATGCCATCCGACAGGGATATTGATATTTGCATTGATGTGGCTCCTGTCACTCAGTCTATTTCTATTCCTCCATACCGGATGGCCCCACCAGAGTTGAAAGAATTGAAAGAACAGTTGCAAGACTTGCTTGATAAGGGCTTCATTAGGCCTAGTGTCTCGCCCTAGGGTGCACCGGTTTTGTTCGTGAAGAAGAAGGATGGGTCGATGAGAATGTGTATAGACTAGCAGCTGTTGAATAAAGTCACCATCGAAAATAAATATCCATTGACGAGAATTGATGATTTATTTGACCAGCTTCAGGGTGCCACGGTGTTTTTGAAAATTTATCTGAGATCAGGCTACCATCAGTTGGATATTAGGGCGTCCGATGTTCCTAAGACAGCCTTTCGGACGAGGTATGGACACTATGAATTTCTGGTGATTTCTTTTGGTTTGACTAATGCCCCATCAGCCTTTATGGACTTGATGAATTGGGTTTTCAAGACTCATCTAGATTCCTTCATAATAGTGTTCATTGATGATATTCTAATATACTCCCGCAGCCGGGAGGAACATGAGCAGCACCTTCGGATAACGCTCCAGAATTTGAGGGATAATCAGTTGTATGCAAAATTTTCAAAGTGTGAGTTCTGGTTGGATTCAGTAGATTTCTTGGGTCACATCTTATTAGTAGAGGGTATTCAGGTAGATCCTAAGAAGATAGAGGCAGTCAAGAACTAGCCTAGACCCACTTCACCCACTGAAATCAGGAGTTTCTTGGGTTTGGCAGGTTACTATAGTCAGTTTGTGAAGGGGTTTTCATGTATAGCAGCCCTAACGACTAAATTGACCCAAAAACGTGCCCCGTTCAAATGGTCGGACAAGTGTGAGGCGATCTTTCAGAAGCTCAAGGGAGCCTTGACTTTAGCACCGGTGTTGGTGTTACCATCGGGTTCAGGATCTTTCACGGTATATTGTGATGCTTCCCTTGTTGGGCTTGCAACGATATTGAAGTAGGAGGGAAGGGTGATTGCATATGCGTCTCGGCAGTTGAAAGTCCATGAGAAGAATTACCTTGTCCATGACTTAGAGTTGGCAGCCATTGTTCACGCATTAAAAATATGGAGGCACTATCTTTATGGTGTGTCGTGTGAGGTTTACACGAATCATCGCAGTCTCCAGTACTTGTTCAAGAAAAGGGATCTTAATTTGAGACAGAGGAGATGGTTAGAGTTATTTAAGGATTATGACATCACTATATTGTATCATCCGGGGAAGGCTAATATGGTGGCCGATGCATTGAGTAGGAAGGCAGTGAGTATAGGCAGCCTTGCATTGATTACAGTCGGTGAGAGACTGTTATCTTTAGACATTCAGACTTTGGCTAATCAGTTCGTGAGGTTAGACATTTCACCCAACCGTGTTTTAACTTGTACAGCCGTTTGGTCTTCCTTATTTGAGCGTATCAAAGATCGGCAGGATGGTGACCCGCATTTGATGGTCCTTAAGGACACAGTTCGGCACGATGGTGCAAAGAAAGTTACAGTTGGAGATGACGATGTTTTGAGAATGCAAGGTCGTGTATGTGTGCCTAATGTTGATGGGACTCGTGAGTTGATCCTTGAAGAGGCTCACAGTTCTAAGTATTCTATTCACCCAGGCGCTGCCAAAATGTACCAAGACCTACCACAGCATTATTGGTGGCGAATGATGAAGAAGGACATTGTTGCTTACGTGGCTCGTTGTTTGAATTGCCAACAGGTGAAATATGAGCATCAGAGACCCGATGGTTTGCTTTAGTAGATAGAGATACCTGAGTGGAAGTGGGAGCGTATCACTATGGACTTCGTTGTTGGACTCCCACGAACCATAGGAAGTGCGACGCCGTTTGGGTTATTGTGGATAGGTTGACTAAATCAGCACATGTCATTCCACTGGCAAGTACTTATACTTTAGAGCAGTTGGCAGAGATTTATATTCGAGAGATTGTTCGCCTTTCACGGTGTGCCCGCGTTTATCATTTTTGATTGATATGCAGTTTAGCTCGCACTTTTGGAGCGGAGTTCAGTGTGAGTTAGGTACACGGGTTGAGTTGAGCATAACATTCCATCCTCAGACGAATGGGCAGTCCGAGCGTACTATTCAGATCTTGGAGCATATGCTCCGCACCTTGTGTTATTGATTTTGAAGGTTCTTGGGATTAGTTCTTGCTGTTAACGGAGTTTGCCTTTAATAATAGCTATCGATCAAGTATTCAGATGGCTCCCTATGAGACATTATATGGTAGACGGTGTAGATCGCCTGTTTGATGGTTTGAGCTGGGGGAGGCTTGGTTATTGGGTACAGACTTAGTTCAAGAGGCCTTAGATAAGGTCAAAGTTATACAAGATCGACTTTGTGCAGCTCAGTCTAGGCAAAAGAGTTATGCCGACCGTAAGGTTCGTGATGTGGAATTCATGGTTGGAGAAAGGGTATTACTTTGGGTATCGCCCATGAAGGGTGTTCTGAGGTTTGGGAAGAAGGGAAAGTTGAGCCCTAGGTATATCGGGACATTTGAGATTCTTGATAGAGTCGGGGAGGTAGCTTATAGACTTGTCTTGCCTTCAGGGTTATCCTCAGTTCATCCGGTATTCCATGTATCCATGCTCCGGAAATATCATGGTGACCCATCCCACGTGTTAGATTTCATCTCTGTCCAATTGGACAACGATTTGACCTATGAGGAGGAGCCGATAGCCATTCTAGACCGGAAGGTTTGTCAGTTGAGATCAAAGAGTTACCCTTTAGTTCGAGTGCAGTGGAGAGGTAAGCCTGTTGAGGCAGCTACTTGGGAGTCCGAGTCGGACATGTAGAATAGATATCCCTACCTGTTTGCTAGTTCAGGTAATTTTCTACGTCCGTTCGAGGACGAGCATTTGTTTTAGAGGTGGAGATTGTGATGAACCAAAGGCCATCTTATGAATTAAGATACTGTTCTAGGCTCCTTAGCCTTAAAAATAACTAATTTTAATTATCTCGATTTGCGTTTGCAGTCTGGGCGTGAATCCAGAAAGCTTTTATGTGAAAATATAAGAAATGATAATTTTAGAGTTAAAAATTTGATTTTTGTTGACTTTGGTCAACATATTGAGTAAACAGAATATGGGACTTGGGCTTATGCCCGGAATTGAATTCCGAGGTCCCTAGCTTTAGAAATCAATTTTTGAAGAAAATTATTATGCTGGATTTTAAGGAAATAAAGAAATCAATTAATGTTTGAAATCATTGGTATCGGGCCTGTACTTTGGTTCTAGAGCCCGATACAGATTTGGTATCATATTTAAGTCCTATCTGTGAAATTTGGTGAGAATCGGAATTGATTTGATGTGATTCGGATGTCCGGTTGAGAAAATAGTGAAATTGAAGTGTTCTTGAGAAAATCATGAGTTTTAAGGTTGAATTTGTAGTTTTAAGTGTTATTTTTGTGATTTGATCGCACGAGCAAGTCCGTATGATATTTTTAGACTTGCGTGCATGTTTGGTTTGGAGCCCCGAGGACTCGGGTGAGTTTTGGGTAGGCTACAGAGTGTTTAGAACATAGAAATCTCAGTCGGTGCATCTGGTGTCTGTCACCAAGCCTCTGATCTCGCAATTGCAAGATTAGGCTCCGCAATTGCGAAGCTGACAGACCTGAGAAATGCGACATTTTTGTTCGCAAATGCGAACCAGGCCTAGGAAGGCCATCCTTGAAAATGCGAGATTTACTTTTCAAATGCGAAGACTGCCTAGCAAGCCCAGAAGTCACAAATGCGACATTTAGGTCGCAAATGCGAAGGCATCAATAATTTCGAAGGGTTCGCAATTGCGAACCCCTGATCGCATTTGCGATAACCGCAGCGTGTTAAGTGGGATTTTTGACGGGATTTGCACCCATTTTTCAATTCTCTCAAATCCTAAACCTCCATATGCGATTTTTCAAAGACTCAAACTTCTCCAAATCATATAAGTGATTCCTAACTAATATCTTTCAATCCTTTACAAGTTTTTACAAGATTTCAACCAAACACCTAGAACTTTCATGGTAAAATTTGGGATTTTTGGGTAGAACTTAGGGATTTCGAAATTTGGGAATTTAGACCTCGAATTGAGGTCGGATTCCAAAACCAATTGTATATCAGGGTTCAGGGGAGAATGGATAAATGGGTTTTGGTCCAAACCTCGAGTTTAGACCAAGCGGCCCCGGGGTCGATTTTTGTCCTTTGATAGGAAAACCATAGTTTTTCATTAAAGTTCCTTTAGCATTAATTAATAATATTGAACCAATTATTGTTAGATTCGAGTGGGTTAGAGGTAAATTCTAAAGGAAAATTTGTTATAGAGCAGTGAGTGGCCTGCGGAATTGAGGTAAGAGTTTGGTGTAACCTTGACTTGAGGGAATAGGAATCCCCAACTTAAATGCTATGTGAAATTTCAATTGTGTGGTGTATAGGTGAGGTAACGAGTATCTACGCACCACCAAATTATCTGCTTAACATGATCCCTTCCCCGGTTCCAATTCACTATATTCCTCTCTTGATTGTTTTCGTGATTTCGATGCCTCCATGTTTACTTGTTTTTGTCAACTTGTTGTTAAATATTGTTTCACGTATTTGGAAGTGTTAGTTGATCCCTTGGATTCATTTTGGTACAAAAAGGGTTGATCTGGTTGACTGTGTTTTACGATACACTCGTGTTGGTTTCATTGTGAAATAATAATTGATGAAGTTCATGAATAGTACAGCTTTCTGATTACAATTGTTGAGACATAAATATTGTGAAAGGCTTTGACCTAAATTATGAAATCCTTTTTATAAATAAAGAGATGTGATTTTTCTGGTGGGAGCGGGTTTCACACCACAACAAGGAGTAATAAGGGTGGACATATGGTATCGGGTTGCACGCCGCAACAGGAGAAATAAGGGTGATATATATAGGGAAGAGCATTAAGGGTGGACATGTGGGAGCGGGTTGCGCGCCGCAACAGGGAGCAATAAAGGATGATATTCATGTTTTACCGATTATATGACAAACATTGGAAAACTACTGTTTTATTCTATTGTTCCCATACTCTGCTTTTACCGTTATTTTAAATTGAAACTTGGTAATTTTCGTGAGGATTGGTTATAGCTGAGATCTGGAAATGTTAACCGAGTTGTTTTTGTTGCAAGTTACTGTTTAATTAGTTTATTATTCCCTTCTTGCTTTATTATACATTGTATCCAGGTGTGTTATAAATGCTCCACCGTAGCCTCGTCACTACTTCGTCGAGGTTAGGCTCGGCAATTACTAGTACATGGGGTCGGTTGTATTGATACTGCACTCTGCACTTCTTGTGCAGATCCAGATTCCGGCCAGAGTTGAGTTATCGAGTAGTATCTGAGCATTTGTATGGAGACATGAGGTAGATCTGCTGGCATCCGCAGATTCCTGGAGTCTTCTCTTTATTTAGATTGTTGTTTTATTTCATCCAAAACAAATATATATTTCTTTTAGCCAAATACTTGTAGTGCTCTTTAGTAGTTCGTGAATTGTGACTCCAGACCCTGGGCAGCTAGATATTAGAATAGTTTCGAGTTTCATTTCATTAATTCGTACAATATTCTTGATTTTCTATTGGATAGTATGAGATTTCACATGTTCTAAACTGCTTATGTCACTACCCCAAAACACCCGGTCGTGATGGCGCCTGTCGTGGAATCAGGCAAGCCGCACACTCCGTTTGGATTAAAGTTATTTTTAGAAAATTCGTAAATTTAGTAGCCAAAGGTGTCATTAAAATACATTTAAAAGTTTATCTTTATTTAAATCATAATTAAAAATCCGATCCCAGATCTAGTGTCACCGAATCATGAGCTACTACAAGATAAGAGTGTCGAAATACAAAATAGACAACATAGTCTGAAGACGAGGTTGTGATCGCCAACTGCTACCTCGACGACTCCGAAAGAAACTCTGACAGCTGCTCAGCAACCACTACCGGGTCCCGATGTACCTGGATCTGCACACAAGGTGGAGGGGGTAACATGAGTACACCAAATCAGAAGTGACGAACTCAAACTACGGGTTGAGAGGTAGTGATGAACTAAACCTCAATAAACGAAATAAAAGAAGAGTACAAAATTTTAGGCATGATCGCAGTTTTAACAGATAAAAAATGCAAAATGTGTCTGATACGATAAGTAACCCATATGTATCTCAGTATTCTACATGCCAATGCTTAAACAGTATGAAATGCACAATGTGCTCACAACTCTCACATAAAGGTCTACTCAGTACTTTACGTGGCTCTCGGGCCCAAGGAAGATCCATCCCGAATAGTACATAAACAACGGTGACTGTAGTCACTCAGTACCGAGGAAGAAGGCCGATCCAGCCTCCCGGAGAAGATCCATCTCCGGAACATATCACTCGGACAAGATCCATGTCCTGGGAAGATCCATCCCTCAATATCATCGACTTCGGACAAGATCCATGTCCAGGGAAGATCCATCCCTCAAATATCAATGCTCTCACTGGGGGTGTAAAGATTCCGGAGGGGCTTCTCTTAGCCCAAGCACTATATCAAGCCAACGAAGGCATAATCAGAATATCGCTGCGGTGTGCAACCCGATATCATAACTGTCTCTCAATAACAGGCTCTCGGCGTCACTCAGTCATTATTCTCTAGTCTCGCTCACATGGGCTCACAGATGCATGAACTAGCCCGAATCAATGATAATGTACAAGATTTAACAATTTATCGAGACTGAGACATGATATGATATGCTATAACATGAATGAGTAAATATAAAGTCAATAAGAACACATAAGGAGACAACAATATAGGACCACTCGGGTCTAAGCATTTTCGGCGTGAAGCCTTAGCATTGTACTTAGCATGATTTCTAGCATGTTCACATTATCCACATTAATAGAAGTGCGGATATCAGTCTGAAATAGCTACTAGACGGTGCTATGGGATGAGTCAGGCCACAAATCACTCGGTGTACGCCCGCACGCCCGTCACTTGGCATGTGCGTCACCTAAATTATAATCATATAGCAGATAGTTCGGGGTTTCGAACCCTCAGAACCAAGTTTGGAAATGTTACCTCAAACCGGATAAAATCCTAGCGCACAATGCCTTTGCCTCCAGACTTAGCCTCCGACTAAGGAACGAAGCTCACTCGAAAATTATCAAATTGCACCAAAAATCCCGAAGTTGGCCAAACCCGACCCCCGATCCCACGTCTCGGAATTCGATAAGAATCACATCACAAGAATCCTCATCCTCCCACGAGTCTATACATACCAAGAACATCAAAATCGTACTTCAAATGTCCCTTTAAATCCCCAATTAAAGGTCTCCAATTTACAAGCCCTAATCCCCAATTTTAGTCACTAATTTCCATAAATTTCACCCACAATCAGTCTAATAATACCATATAAATGAGTTTTAGGTCCAAAAATCTTACCTCCACGAAATTCCCTCGAATTCCCTCTTCAAAACTCTCCAAAAAGCTTTAAACCCAAACACAAATGGTGGAAAACTAAACAAAATTCGCTAAGGCTTCTATTTATATGTTCTGCCCAGCGATGACAGCATCTGCGCCTTATTTATCGCACCTGCGGACCCGCACATGCGGTTCCAAGTGCGCATCTACGAGATTTCATTAAAAGGCCAAATCCGCACCTACGCTTCATCTATCGCACCTGCGACTTCGCAGGTGCGGTCGATCATCCACATCTGCGGTCCTTCTCCCCCTTATCCATTTCCGAACCTACGTTTCCCAATTCGCACTTGCGGCCACCCCTCCGCATCTGCGGAAATCACAGAACAGATCACACCAGCAACCATCTAAGGCCAAAAATTCCCCCGTTAACCATCCGAACTCATCTCGAGGCCCTCGGAACCTCAACTAATGTTACCCACAAGTCACTAATGATCACCCGAACTTAGTCGAACCCTTGAAACACCCAAAATAACTTCGAAACACCAAATCAACCCATGATTCAAGCCTAATATCTTCAAACTTGGGAAATCACCAATGATGCCGAAACTAACCAAACCTTGTCCGAATGACCTGAAAACTTGCACACACATCTAAAATGACACTACGAATCTGTTTCAACTTCTGTAATTCCATTTCGACCCCGATAGCTAATTTTCCACTGCCGACCGAAAATTCCAAAAACTCAATTTTGCCAATTCAAGCCTAATTCTACTCCGAACCTCGAAACCACATTCCGAACACACTCCTAAGTCCCAATCACCCAACGAAGCTATCTAAACCATAAAATCCACATTCCGGGGTCGTTTACCTATAAGTCAACTCTCGGTTGACTTTTCCAACTATTAAGCCCATTTAAGAGACTAAGTGCCTCAATTCTCCCCACGACCACTCCGAACCCGAACCAAGCGACCCAACACATCATAAATAGGCTAAGCAACACATGACAAAGCATAAACAGGGAAATTAGGGCTAGTCTCACGAAACGACCGGCCGGGTCGTTACATTCTTTCTCTCTTAAACAAATGTTCATCCTCGAACGGGTCTAGAAACATACCTAGAGTCTCGAATAATTGAGTATATCTGCTCCGTATCTCCCGCTCGGTCTCCCAGGTGGCCTCCTCCACCAGCTTCCCTCTCTACTGCAACTTCACTGAAGCTATATCCTTAGACCTCAACCTTCTGATCTGACGACCCAAAAAAGCCACTGGCTTTACCTCATAAGACATATCACCCTCAAGCTAAACCGAGATGAAGTCCAAGACATAAGACGGGTCACCAACATACTTCCGGAGCATGGATATATGAAACACCGGATGGACACTCGATAAGCTTGGTGGCAAAGCAAGTTGATAAGCCACCTCTCCAACCCTCTGAAGCACCTCAAAAGGCCCAATGAACCGGGGACTCAGCTTGCCCCTCTTCCTGAACCACATAACACCCTTCATGGGTGATACCTTCAGCAACACTTTCTCCCCAACCATAAAAGACACATCCCGGACCTTCCGGTCCGCATAACTCTTCTGCCTAGACTGCGCCTTGCGAAGCTGCTGCTGAATCAACTTCAACTTATCAAACATATCCTATACCAAATCTATGCCTAATAGCCTGGCCTTACCGGGCTCGAACCAACTAACTGGAGATCTACAACTCCTCCCATATAAAGCCTCGAATGGAGCCATCTGAATACTCGACTGATAACTATTATTATAAGCAAACTCCGCGAGTGGTAGAAACTAGTCCCATGAACCGCCGAAATCAATCACACAAGCACGCAACATGTCCTCCAGAATCTAAATAGTACGCTCTGACTTCCCGTCATTATGAGGATGAAATGATGTGCTCAACTCAACCTGAGTACCCAACTCTCTCTGTACGGCCCTCCAAAACTGTGATGTGAACTGAATACCTCTGTTAGAAATGATAGAAACTGGGACACCATGAAACCGAACAATCTCCTGGATATAAATCTCAGCTAACCGCTCCGAAGCGTACGTAGTACCAATAGGAATGAAGTGCGCATACTTGGTCAACCGATCCACAATAACCCATATAGCATTGAACCTCCTCGATGTTCGTGGGAGCCCAACTACAAAGTCCACGGTGATCCGCTCCCATTTCCACTCCGGAATATCCAACCTCTGATGCAACCCACCTGGTCTCTAGTGCTCATACTCGACCTGCTGACGGTTGAGACACCAAGCTATGAATCCCATGATATCCTTCTTCATACGCCTGCACCAATAATGGTGTCTCAGATCCTGATAGATCTTCACGGCACCCGGATAGAATACTGTGAGCTGTGGGCCTCCTCAAGAATCAACTCCCGAAGCCCATCTACATTAGGCACACATATCCGACCCTGCATCCTCATCACACCATCATCACCAATACCTAAATCCATGGCATCACCTCGCCGGACCCTATCCTGAAGAACGAGCAAGTGTGGGTCATCATACTGGCGCTCTCTGATACGATCATAAAGAGAAGATCTGGAGGCTACGCAAGCCAATACTCGATGGGGCTCCGATATATCCAACCTCACAAATTGGCCCACTAAGACCTGAACATCACGTGCTTAATGTCTCTCCGCTGCTGGAAGATATGCTAGACTCCCCAAACTCTCTGCTCTGCGACTCAAAGCATCGGCCACTACATTGGCCTTCCCCGGATGGTACAATAGTGATATCATAGTCCTTGAGAAGCTCCAACCATCTCCGCTGATGAAAATTCAAATCCTTCTACTTAAAAAGATGTTGCAGACTACGGTGATCAATAAAAACTTCACAATGAACCCCATACAGAAGATGATGCCAAATCTTCAAGGCGTTAACAATGGCTGCTAACTCGAGATCACGCACCAGATAATTCTTATCATGAGTCTTCAACTAGCACGAGGTGTAGGCAATCACCCTACCCTCCTGCATCAATACACAAACCAATTCTGATCCTCGAGGCATAACAATATAAAATATAAGAACTTGAAGCTGCTGGCAATACTAAAACTGGAGTTGTGGTCAAAGCAGTCTTGAGCTTCTGAAAGCTCTCCTCACACTCGTCATACCACCTGATCGGAGCACCCTTCTGGGTCAATTTGGTCAAGGGCGAAGCAATAGAAGAAAACCCCTCCACAAAGCGATGGTAATACCCCGCCAAACCAAGGACGCTCCTAATATCTGTAGCTGAGGACGGTCTGGTCCAACTCTGCACCGCCTCTATCTTCTTCGGATCAACCTGGATACCCTCACTGGACACCACGTGCCCCAAGAAAGCTACTGAGCCAAGCCAAAACTCACACTTGGAGAACGTTGCATAAATCTTCTCATCCCTCAATCTCTGCAATACAACTCTCAAATGCTGAGCATGCTCCTCCTGGCTACGAGAATATACCAGGATGTCATACAATGAACACAATAACAAAGGAATCCAAATACGACTAAAACACGATGTTTATCAAATACATGAACGCTGTTGGGGCATTGGTCAGCCCAAAAGACATCACCATAAACTCATAGTGACCATAACGAGTCTTGAAGTTTTCTTGGGAATATCAAAATCCCAAATCTTCAGCTGATGATACTCGGATCTCAAATCAATATTAGAGAACACCCTAAAGGTGGTCAAACAAATCATCAATACGAGGCAAATGATACTTATTCTTGACTGTAACCTTGTTCAACTGCCTGTAGTCAATATACATTCTCATGGAACCATCTTTCTTCTTCACAACAACACCGGTGCACCCCAAGGTGACACATTAGGCCGAATGAACCCCTTATCTAGGAGTTCCTGAAGCTGCTCTTTTAATTCGTTCAACTTCTCCGGTGCCATACGATACGATGGAATAAAAATGGGCTGAGTGCCTGGAACCAAATCAATACCAAAATCAATATCCCTGTCAGGCGGCATGCCTGATAGGTCATCAAGAAACACATTCGGAAAATCACGGACCACGGGAACCGAATCATTAGTGGGAGTCTCAGCATTGACATCCCTCACAAAATCCAAATATGATAAACACCCTTTCTCTGCCATACGTTGAGCCTTCAGGTAAGAAATCAACCTACTAGGCACATACTCAACCGAACCTCTCCACTCAACCCTCGAAAATTTTGGCATCGCTAAGGTCACGGTCTTAGCATGACAATCTAGAACAACATGACACAGAGACTACCAATCCATGCCCAATATCCCATCAAAGTCAACCATGCTAAGTGATAACAGATCCACTCGGGTCTCCAGACCCCCAATAAATACCATACATGACCGATACACACGGTCCACAATATTAGTATCACCTATCGGGGTCGACACATGAACAAATGTAACTAGGGACTCACATGGCATATCCAGAAAATGAGAAAATTATGATGAAACATAAGGATACGTGGAATCAGGATCAAATAAGACCGAAGCATCTCGGTGACAGACTGAGATGATACATGTAATCACTGCATCTGAGGCCATAACATCTGGTCTGTATGGAAGTGCATAAAAATGAGCCTGACCTCCACCTGATCAACCTCCCCCTCTAGGGTGGCCTCTAGTTAACTGACCCCTACCCCTAGATTCCTGGGCGGGTGGTGTAGTAACTGTTGCTGAAGCTGACAACTGGATCCTCTGCTGGAATGAACCACCGAAAACACGGGGACAAAGCCACTTGATATGACCCGGATCACCACACTCAAAACAACCCCTCTCGACAAATGACGGTGGGGACTGAAGGGAACCCCTAGTACCTGAATAACCACTAGAAGGACCATGCGCCGAGGAACCCTGAATCGATGGTGCCCGAGATGAACTCTGGGATGGAAGGGCACTGAATCATGAACGACCTGAATGAGAATTGCGGGGACCATGCCCCGATGATGCACCACTACAAGCTGGGCGGACTGGCTGAGGAGGCCTAAATGAGCAGCCTCTGCTGTGCTGGGACTGTCCTCCTGAATGAACACCATCGAAACTACCAGATCCTTAAGGCCTCTTGGCTCCCTCTCGACTTGCTCCTGGAGGCGAACTGAATCAATCTCTCTGGCAATGTCAACCACCTCCTCAAAAGAAGCGCCAGATACCCTCTCCCTGGTCAGAAAGATCTGAAGCTGATAAGTGAGGCATTTAACGAACTTCCTGATCCTCTCACTATCCGTGGGCACTAGCCAAATAGCATGATGGGCTAACTCGGAGAACCTCACCTCATACTGCATCATAGTCATGTCCTCCTGACGCAACTGCTCGAACTGCTTGCGCAGCTCCTCCTTGCGAGACTGCGGTACATACTTCTCAAGGAAAAGAATAGAGAACTGATGCCAGGTAAGGGGCGCTGCATCAACAGACATACGCCTGTCATAGGCCTCCCACCTAGTAAGTGCAGCTCTTGAGAACTGGAAGGTAGTGAATGAGACCCCACTGGTCTCCAATATCTACGCTGTGCGAAGAATCCTCTGACACTTATCCAAGAAACCCTGGGCATCCCCGCCCTCAGCACCACTGAAAGTCGGAGGCTGAAGTCTACTAAATCTCTCCAACCTGCACTGCTCATCGTCTACCATAGCTGGGACCACAAAATCTTGGGCTGGGGCAACCGTCTGGGCTGGAGCTACCCCCGGTGTCAGAAGCCCCTGAAAAACCTACTTAGGTGTATGGGCATCAGGAGTGTGAGTGCCTCCCCCGGCCTGAGAAGTAGCGACAGTAGTAGATACAACGACTGCCTGTGCAGGACTGGTGCCCACAGTCAGAATTTGAGCTATAGTCTCCTGAAGACCCGGAATCACAATAGGCACTGCCGGTGCCTGAGCCGGTCCCACGGGCACATCTGCGGCGGGGACCTGATCCTGAACAATAGAAGGGTCCACAGGTAATGCCCCGACTGTTGAGCGGGCTGCACTCATACATCTACCACGGCCTCGACCTCGACCTCTCGCTGGTCTAGCTGGTATCCGGTTACCCTGATCGATAGCATGGGTCCTCACCATTTGTGAGAGAATGAAAACAACAAATGTTTAGTTCCAGGAATCAACAGATTCGCACGACAGAATTCTAGAATGTGAGATTTTTCCTAAGGGTTCTGTAGCCTCTCGAAGATAAGTACAGACGTCTCTGTACCGATCCGCAAGACTCTACTAAACCTGCTCATGACTGGCGAGACCTATATAACCTAGGGCTCTGATACCAACTTGTCACGACCCCAAAACACCCGGTCGTGATGGCGCCTGTCGTGGAATCAGGCAAGCTACACACTCCGTTTGGATTAAAGTTATTTTTAGAAAATTCGTAAATTTAGTAGCCAAAGGTGTCATTAAAATCCATTTAAACATTTATTTTTATTTAAAACATAATTAAAAATCTGATCCCATATCTAGTGTCACCGAATCATGAGCTAGTACAAGATAAGAGTGCCGAAATACAAAATAGACAACATAGTCTGAAATAATATAAATGCGACAAGAGGATAAAGAAGGAGAAGACGAGGCTGCGATCACCAACTGCTACCTCGACGACTCCGAAAGAAACTCTGACAGCCGCTCAGCAACTATTACCGGGTCTCGATGTACCTGGATCTGCACACAAGGTGCAAGGGGTAACATGAGTACACCAAATCAGAAGTAACGAACCCAAACTACAGGCTGAGAGGTAGTGACGAACTAAACCTCAATAAACGAAATAAAAGGAGTGTACAGAATATTAGGCATGATCACAGTTTTAAGAGATAATAAATGCAGAGTGTGTCTGATACAATAAGTAACCCATATCTATCTTAATATTCAACATGCCAATGCTTCAACAGTATGAAATTCACAATGTGCTCACAGCTCTCACATAAAGGTCCACTCAGTACTGTACGTGGCTCTCGGGCCCAAGGAAGATCCATCCCGGATAGTACATAAAAACCGGTGACCGTAGTCACTCAATATTGAGGAAGAAGGCTAATCCAGCCTCCCGGAGAAGATCCATCTCCGAAACATAACATTCAGACAAGATCTATGTCTAGGGACGATCCATCCCTCAAATATCATGTGCTCACTGGGGGTCTAAAACTCCGGAGGGGCTTCTCTTAGCCCAAGCGCTATGACAAGCCAACAAAGGTATAATCAGAATATCGATGTGGTGTGCCCTCCGATCTCATAATTGTCTCTCAATATCAGGCTCTCGGCCTCAATCAGTCATTACTCTCCAGTCTCGCTCACATGGGCTCACAGATGCATGAACTAGCCCGAATCAATGATAATGTACAAGATTTAATAATTACCGAGACTGAGATATGATATGATATAACAAGACTGAGTAAATATAAAGTCAATAAAAAAACATAAGGAGACAACAATACTGGACCACTCGGGTCTCAGCATTTTCGGCATGAAACCTTAGCATTTTACTTAGCATGATTTCTAGAATTCTCTACGAAGTTCCCTAGAATTCTCTCTTCAATTACCTCCACGAAGTTCCCTCGAATTCTCTCTTCAAAACTCTCCAAAAAGCTTCAAACCCGAACACAAATGGTGGAAAAATAACCAAAATTCGCTAAGGCTTCTATTTATATGTTCTGCCCAGCGATGACTGCATCTGCGGCTTATTTATCGCACCTACGGACCAACACCTGCGGTCCCAGGAGCGCATCTGCGAGATTTCATTAAAAGGCCAAATCCGCACCTGCGCTTCATCTACCGCACCTGCAACTTCATAGGTGCGGCCAATCATCCGCATCTGCGGTCCTTCTCCCCCTTATCCATTTCCACACCTGCGTATCCCAATTCGCACCTGCGGCCACCCTCCGCATCTACAGAAATCATAGACAAATCACACCAATAACCATCTAAGGCCAAAAACTCCTCTGTTAACCATCCGAACTCATCTCGAGGCCCTGGGGACCTCAACTAATGGTACCCACAAGTCACAAATGATCACCTGAACTTAGTCGAACCCTCGGAACACCCAAAATAACATCGAAACACCAAATCAACCCATGATTCAAGCCTAAGGATCTTCAAACTTCCGAAAATCACCAACGATGCTCAAACTAAGCAAACCTCGTCCAAATGACCAGAAAACTTGTACACACATCCAAAATGACACTACGAACCTGTTTCAACTTTTGGAAATCCATTCCGACCCCGATAGCTAATTTTCCATTGCCGACCGAAAATTTCCAAAAACTCAATTTCGCCAATTCAAGCCTAATTCTACTCCGGACCTCGAAACCACATTCCGAACATACTCCTAAGTCCCAAATCACCTAACGAAGCTATACGAACCATAAAATCCACATTCTGGCTCGTTTACCTATAAGTCAACTCTCAGTTGACTTTTTCAACTATTAAGCCCATTTAAGAGACTAAGTGCCTCAATTCTTCCCACAACCACTCTGAACCCCAGTCAACCGACCCAACACATCATAAATAGTCTAAGAAACACATGACAAATCATAAACAGGGAAAACAAGGATAATCTCATGGAACGACCGGCTGGGTTGTTACAACTTACTTATATTTAATTAAATTGTTTTAAGAAAATAGTTAATTAATTTCTAACATTGGCTTGCCTAGCAAGTGTGGTGTTAGGTGCCATCAGGATCCCGAGGGTTGGGAATTTGGGTCGTGACAAAAGTGATTTCCCAACACTAAATGCAAGATTCCTAAAATTTACCCTCGGGCCCACATGCCCGAATTCCGAATTTTTTTCCAGAAAGTGTTCAGACATAACCTTAGGAACAAGAATATATGATTTTTACTAAGTTCCATAACCAATTTCGTGGTCAATCTTATTTTTATAAAAAACCTAGGTTTTCATCCAAACCCTTGATTTTCACTAATATTTACATGTTAATCTACCCATAATCTATGTATTTAACTCATGTTGTATCGAAATTACTTACCTCAAAGTGCTAGGTGAAAGCCCCCTTCCAAAAGCTCCAAAAATCGTCCAAGAGAAGAAGTGAAATGACATAAATGGCCTAAGTCCCGCGTTAATTGAGCTGCGCATTTGCGACAAAATCATCACAAATGCGACAAAATCATCACAAATGCGAACTGGGCTTTCCCCCTGTCCAAGTCGCAAATGCGACAAGGGAATCGCAAATGCGATCAATTCTAGGGTCGTAAATGCGACTATTTTACTCGAAATTGCGAACTCGGCCCAGACTAGGCTTCATCACAAATGCGAAGCCTTTCTCGCAAATGCAAACATATTCTCGCATTTGCGAGACCTGGAGCAGCTGCCCAGAACACAAAAAAACTGGAGTGTTTTCAACTCCTTCCACACATCCAAAACTCATGACCTCGAGGCTCTACACAAGTCTAATAACCTCGTACAAACTCGCTCGAGCAATCAAAACAAGGAAATAACATCAAAAACTACGATTGTGACACAAAACACATGAATTGACTCATGAACTCAAAAATTTCTAAAAAGACTTCCGCTCGTCTGATTCCTATCAAATCAACTCGGAATGACAACAAATTTTGCGTACAAGTGTAAAATGACATTACGAAACTATTCCCCATATCAGAATTCTGTTTGGACCTCGATATCACCAAAACCCGTTATAAACCAAATTTGTTTAAGAACTTCAAGAACCAACTTTTGATATTAGGCGCCGAAACGCCTCTCGGTCATCCAAAACTTGAATTGAACATGTGCCCAAGTCCAAAATCATCATACATACATATTGGGACCGTCAAATCTTGATTCTGAGATCGTTTACTAAAAATGTTGACTGAAGTTAAAGTTAGCCTTTTAAGGCCAACCTAAGGAACCGATTATTTTGATTTCAACCTGAAACCTTCCAAGTTTCAAATTAACCATCCCCGCAACTCATAAAATAGTCAAAGCACATATGGGAAGTCTTATTTACAGAAACAGGTTCTAGAAGGCAAAACAACCGGTCGGGTCGTTACATTCTCCACCTCTTTAACAAATGTTCGTCCTCGAACGAGTTTAGAATCATACGTGGAGTGTTGAACAAGTGAGGATATCTGCTCTGCATGTCCTACTCGGACTCCAATGGGGGGAGATAAATTTTGGTTTCAATTTCGGATTTTTGTGTTTCCAGAATGAAGTTTGTTTGAGGTGGCTTGGGTCCATCGCCGGTTGCCGTTCGAAGTTTTATGGAGCAATTTCCTGTTTTTGTTTTCCATCCGTGTTCGTGCTGCAATTTGTTCAGTTTTGGCTTAAGGGTCTTGTACAACTTTCAAGTGTTGAAGAAAATCTGATAACTCCTTTTGAGGTTCATTTATCATTTTGTTCTCACTTTAGATTTTGTGTGTGTGCTTGTGATTGATTCTTGATGTCATGAATGCTATTTATTTCTTCTTTGTTTGTGACTCGCTTCAGTTGGTTTTGATAGTTGAGCTTCATCTAAGTCTATTAACATTTTGTTTACTATTTTCCTTAATGATTGATTGTTTGAAATTTTTATCTAGTTAAGTTAATTGGTTTTGGTTGTACTATTGCTTGAACGTCGCTTTGTGCCTTGAGTTTCTTTATGTGTTGATATTTGACATGAGTTCACATACTAACGGAAGAAGATAATGAAAAGAATTTCTTGTTGGTCCGTGTGATTTAGGTTTAAATAGAGCTAAAAAGAAAGTGAGCACTTGATTAAGGTCACTGTTTTGTTTTAATTGTACTTTCCTTCTATTTCACTTTATTTTACCCGATAGTAGCATACTAGGACGACCGCACCCGGGTAGGGAAACTTTAGATCTTTTATTTTATTTCATTCAAGGTAAGAGTTCGTTCCTTTTATCTTATATCCGGGAAATGTCCCGAAGAGTTTGTAAATATTTTTACCCGGGGAAGGACCCGAGGTACATGTAAAGTAAATCCATAGAATGGATGATGTGAGGAAGCGTAGAATAGAACTTTAGGATTTTATTTTATTTTTATTTCTTATTTTTTTTTAGGTGGGAATGGCCTCGAGCCTCCTGCTTGTTTATTTTTTTGTTTTGTGTGTTTCCACCTTGATCCGAATACTCTTAAAAGCCAATTTGGTCAAGTGTGCAACCGTACTAGTTACGGGACTCGGAGAATGCCTAACACCTTATCCCCGAGTTAAGTGAACCCCCTTACCTAGAACTCTGGTGAAACTAGTTTTAGAGTCTAAACGTGCTTCAAAAGAATAAATCATTTCTAAAAACGGTTACCTGACACACCGGAATCAAATGTCAGGTGGAGACTCTGAAAAAATCTGATAACTCCTTTTGAGGTTACCTGACACACCGGAATCACTTTCTAATTGAAAAACCCTTTTGAGCTTTTCAAATCTTTTCTATCACTTTAAAAGAGGGGTTAGTGAGGTGAAAAAAAGAGGTGTGACAGCTTTGGCGACTCCGCTGGGGAGTTCAGGTTCGAGCTGATACTATGATCTTGTTGGGTTTTTAGAATATTTGGTTGAGGTGTTTATTTTCTTCATTTTCTTTGTTTATTTGGTTTGTTTGTCTTATTTCCTATTTTTTTGCTGGTTATTTGTTTATTTCTTTTCCTTATGTGTTACTACTTTATAAACTGTCATCATTTGCATAACCATGGGTCTTCTTTCTGCAACAGGTCTTCCGGAGTACGTATGAGCATACACGGCCTTTTCTGAGTCACCCGTGTCTTTAGGAGGGTGGTGTGGAAGAGTGGAGTGGGCGGACAGCTAGAGTAGCCGCTATTGATCACGTGCCGCCCCGAATAGCCTTGTCTAGTAAACCCCAAACGTAGTCAATCTTTAGGTCATGCTTATTTGCATCATGTCATTTAGACCTAGCAGGGCTCGGTCCCAGGCATCGTGTCCCTTTGTAGAAGGCCTATCCAAATTATGTCAAAACGGGCTAGTGGCCCAAAAAGATATTTAATCATCTCTATGTGCTACATACTGCATTTTTTAGGGTAAATGGGTCATTTGGCGGACCAGTGAGAAAGAAAACATGGTGAAGTATAAAATGAAGAATGTAGGGCCCATTCACATTTTTTCGTAGTTTTTCCCAAAAATCAAAAAAAAGAAAAAAGAAAGGGAAAAAGAAAATCCAAAAAGATTTTACATTTTCCATCCTTTTTCACAAAGACAAAAAATATGTTTTCGCCAAATCGATTGTTTTTTTTCAAATTCTCTCCCACATCCAAATCTTCCCGAACTACGCATACCCGATTTTCGTCTTTCAAGGCGGGATACGTGGTAGCCTGAATAGGGTCCGGTCCTCCTAGCGAGTCTTAAGTTCTTGGTTTGAGGGGTCGTAGCCAAATCTTGCATATCTAGCCACTTTTGACTACATCCGCCGTTTTGCAAAATAGGGCTATTTTTGCAAAGTGGTTTGTTGAACCGTATCCGGAGAGTCTTGAATTCACAATCAGCTTTCTCTTAACTTTAAGGTCCGTCCTTGTTGAGTTAGCATGTCAAGCCATTTTTGGGCCATATCAGCTATTCTTACAAAATGGGGCCATTTTCGCAAAAGTGGTTCAATGACCCATGTCTTAGAATCTTGAGTCCACAACTAGGTTTCATATTACTTTATGGTCCGTCCTTGTTGAATTTTCATCTCTAGCCGTGTTTGGCCATATCGGCCATTTTTGCAAAATGGGTCATTTTTGCAAAGTAATTTCTAGAGCCATGGTTATTGGGAGTTTGAAGCCATATAAGCCTTAGTGAGATATCTCCATGTCTTAGAGGCCACTTTTGTTGAGTTTGCACTAATAGCCAACCTTGGCCATGTAGGCCATTTTGCAAAAAATAGCCCAATCATGTTTTGCATGTGTCCAAAATAAGAGGTGTTGTGGCGTCGCATAGTGTCTTGAGTCACTAACTCTATTTAGCATTATTCTTCTCATCCAGGTACGGATTCATTTACTAGAGCTTGAGCGTGATAGACGCCTCAGGACCATCCCAGCCAGGACCGTTGCCTTCAAGAGCTGTTTGAGGAGAGTTTTTATTGTTGAATCTGTTTTATGTTGTCTTTTACTTTCTAAGCTTGTCCAGTAGCATCCAGTCTTTTAGGAGTTTCGGAGTCAGTCATAGTCTAGTTGGGTTCGTCAAGTCTTTTGTTATCATACTTGCTATTCTGTATGTGAAAACCCAAAAAATTATAAATGAAAAATCCAAAAAGATTTTTGTTTTTAGTTTATTTTGTCCATAACTACGCTTGGTATGATTCATGGGAAATATGATACATAGGCAACCTACATAGGGTTCGATCGAATCGGTTTTGAAATTAAAAAAAAAGAGATGAAATTATGGGATATGAGAAGTGAGAGGAAAGAAAAGGGTGATAATCAGAAAGAAAAAGAGAGGAAATAAATGAGAAAATTAAGGAGCAAGAGAGGAAATGAAGACGAAAAGAGCAAGAAGACTAAACTTGGGATGATGCAAATATGACCTTCGCACCCTCGAAGTTAGTTTAGAAACGATAACTATGACTAGGTTCATTGCACATAATGTGAGATTATCTTATGTTAAATGCCCTAACGCTAACATGATGACTTCATTTTGTTCCTCTTTGTTATCTTCATTATAGCAAAAGGGTGGTTGGTTTGTGGTTCCTAAATTGGTAACTCTTCCCTGCAACATAAAGTCTGAAAGGAAATCGCAGATGCCAACGGAAATGAGTTGGTTGATACTGGTACCCGAAAGCAATTAGTTGAACAAGACATTGGGTTGGTTGAAGAGTTAAGGATTTTAAGACAACACATGGCGGACATGTACCGGGCTTGGATGACTTGGAAGGCGCTACCCCTGCCACCACCTGGCTTCCTAGATGTTACCCTTACCCAAGTTCCGGTCATAGTGCCAGATGATCCACCGTACTCTCCATATTTTCCCGCTTATCACAACTTTCCTAATCTCCCTAGTAGCTCCATCGTTCGTCCTCAAACTACCTTTCCCAAAAATAGCCCTCCTGTCATACCTACTACCTCTACCATCCCTACTTCTCAACAACCTCTTTTTAGGTCCAACAGTGAACACCAACTCAAACCTCATGATACCCAATACTACCCCCCATAGTTGGCCCACCAGGTCCCGGACTCATACAATCATATCCCTGGAATGAGCCTCGTGTTGAAAATGAGAAGTTCACAAGGAGAAAAGAGCGAGATGAGATATCTGGAAAGCTGAAAGGTATAGAACATTCCTTAAGTAACATGCAAGGGATGAGACATCAGATTAACGTGTCCTACAATGACCTGTGTATGTTTCCTAATATTCATCCGCATGCGGTGTTTAAAATGCCAAAGTTTAACTTGTATGTCGGGCGTGGAGATCCAGTAGCCCATCTGAGGGGTTATTGTAGTGAAATGAGAAGTATTGGCGGGAATAATGAATTGTTAATGGTGTATTTTAGTGAGAGCTTGAGTGGGTCAGCCTTGGAATGGTATACTCATCAAGATGTTAGTAAGTGGCATGCATGGGATGACATGGCTCCAGATTTTGTTCGACACTTTCAGTACAATACAGACATTATCCCTGACAGCTCCTCCCTAGAAAAGAATTCTGAGGAAAAATTTAGGGAGTTTGGGCTCACATGGAGGGAACAAGCTACTCGGATCAGTCCTCCGATTGATGAAGAAGAAATGGTTAAGCTTTTCCTACAAGCTCAGGAACCACCTACTTCAGTTATTTGATCCCATCTTTAGGTAAACCTTTCAATGATGTGATAAAAATGGGGGAGATGGTAGAAGAAGGAATCAAGTCAGGCAAAATCATGAGCTATTCTGCATTGAAAGATACTACAGAAGACATTCAGAACATCTCAGTGAACATGGGGGAAGAAAGAGAAATAGAAAAGATGTTGTTGAGCCTCGCCAACGATAGGATTCAATGGGCATTCCTACTCAATGCTTTCAGCCTCAATATCGACCCCACGAATATCCCTGTGCTCCAGATAGTCTTCCACAATGCTACTTCTCTCCACAAAATACCCAAAGTCATACCTTACCTTCCCACTACTCTATCCGTAATGCACCGCTATATGATCCACACGCGCATGACCCGTAATGGCCTGCACCACCTCCACAAATGTCTTACCCACCTCCTCAAGCATGTCAACCACCTACCCGCAAGACGTGCCAATCGAGGCCAGAGTACAAAATGAAAAGGCAGCAGCAAAGAGAAAAGTCTTTCACTACTATTGGAGAATTATATGCTAGTTAGTTCCAAAGGTTGAGGCAATTGGACATGTTAAAGCCGATTCAGATAAAAATGTCGAACCCTCTTCCAAAGAATTTTGTTTTTTCTCAAAGGTGCACATATTGTTGTAATGCCTAGGGGTACAGTATAGAAAAGTGTTGGCATCTGAAAAGAGAAGTCTAGAAGCCTATTGATGCAGGCAACATTACTGTGAAAAATCCAGATGAAGCGGACACTAGCCAAAGTCCATTGCCTATTCATAATGAGACGCATATGGTGGGCAGGCTATTTGGTTTATCATGGTTTATCCGGGGGAGAGATTGAGTGATTTGTATTGAAAAATAATATGAGAACTCTTCTAAATCCCTTGGAGGGCCACTTGCCGCAAAGTTTTCAGCGCTATCAATCTCGGTTCTAGAAGTTGATCTTAAGAACGATCTGGCAAAAGGGACCCAAAAGCTATTTGCTAAGGTCAACGTGATGGAGACTTGTGAGGGTCCGAGTAATATTGATGTGCGACTCAGTGGCTAAAATGTCAAGCTTGAAAATTGGAAAGACACTCCTTTCTTGGCTAGCCAAGGAGAAGTTTTGGTGGTTTATTTTGTTGTTATTTCTGTTGTCCGGGTTATTTCAGGGTTATAATCCGGATATCGTCTTGTGACTCAAACCATTTTCCTTTTATTTTTCCTAGCTCGATTAGTCTTGTTACCTCGTTTAGTGTTATTTAGGTCGTCCCAGAGTTGTAACCCAAGCTTTTTGTTGCTTGTTTGGTTGTTCAAACCCTTTCACCATCAGTTTAATGTTATCTCTTATTTTCCGTTATTTCTAGTCTGTTTTGTGTATATCTCTTTTCCTTTTATGGTTCTTTGCATGGTGAATCTAGTGACATGATATGCATGCAGAATTCTCATCCTAGTCTTAAAAGTTAGTCTAATCATGAAACAATGAAACAATATTTGAAGATGACAGAGACATTAGAGGAAAATAAGTAAAGAGTTGGAAATTTGAGATCATTTAAAGCCCTAATTATGTGAAACTGGGGCAGATAGTTTGGGAAGTTAAGAGGACGCTAAGATTTTGTTGCAAGAGAGTGCGTCCCAGACACAATTTAAAGCGAGCAACTTTGTGTTCATGTGCATCCCAAGTTACAAGATAAAACCAAGGGAGTTTGCTCCAACCTAGTGGAGGACATCCATTGTGGAAAAGAACTACCCAACAAGAGTTCAACACTCGACAAGGCACTAACAAAAAGTAGAAGGCATATATGTGTTGTTATTGCCGATGCTGCAAAAGAAATGCTATGCATGATCTTCATTTTCATCCTCAAGCTGCGTGTGTTGTACTTGGCATTTTCAGAGACTGGGAGGCTCTCTTTCAGCTACCCAAACACTTTACCCTTTGGTACCGTTTTGAGCCTGTGTTGATTGCTTTGACCTTCCCTCTTTTGGAATCAAGCTAGAGTCATAACAAAAAAAAAAAAAAAGGGAAAAAAGTTCATGTCCCCATAGGTTTGTTTTAGAAAGTTCATTCCAAAGGAAAAATTTTAAAAAAAGAGATAATAAAAAAAAAAGAAAACAAAAAGAGAAAAAGAAGAAAAAAAAGAAAAAGAAAAATAGCAACAAAAAAGAAAGTATTCTTTTGAACTATGTTCGACCTGATTCTTGTCACCACAAGATACGTAGGTAGACTTACTATTCGGTGGCACCAAATAAAATATTTCATAGTCCCACGAAGTCAAGAGTGGGGCAGTTTTTGTTAGAAATTCCATCTAAAAAAGAAAAACAATCAAATTCTCTTGTTTTAGAAATTGGGGAAAAGTTTTAGAATGGATTCCAAAAGTTGTAAATAAATTAACCCTGTTGTCTTAGTTATTTTGAGCCTTTATGATATCTTTTCTTTGTAACCCTGTCCAAAAGCCACATTACCATCCAAAAAAGACCTTCTTGATAATCTTTGAGAGTGCCGAGTTAGAAATGCAAGGAACATATGTTATTTTTACCATGGTTAATGCCTTGTCATCTGCGGAACCAGAGTAAATGAAAAGAAAAGAAGAAATGATAGAGTATTATTGGTGAAAACCCTCACATGCACCATAAAGTGATGGTGAGTTGAGAGAAAGTATGAAAAAAGAGAGGCTTAATGGTGAAAATCTTTGTGGCACCATAAGTAGAATGAGGATCGTGAATCTAATAGGAAAATTGGAACATTGAAGCAAGTTCCAAAGGTTGAAGGTACAACAAGAATTGAAAATTAGACTTACTGGACAGATTAGGCCACTTAATCCAAAATGCATGTCATGGGCATTAGAGTTGGTATCCACATCTGAATAAGTTTCTACTTTATAATTTTCATGTTAGATATCATCTCTTTCCGTTGTCCCCTTACTATGTTCCTCTTTCTTTGTTTATGTCCTCTTTTTGAGTCTGTTTGGTAAGATCAAGTGAGAAATGACTTCAAAATTTGCTACCAGCTTTCCGATTGCGCAAAGTAGAGTCTGGCTAGCACATCAAATCAACATAAGTCAGCAAAGAGCAGTATGCACACTGAGTGGATGACAATTAACATGTTTTGGAATTCATGTGAAATGCAAAGGCCGGTAAATGTCAACTCATGAGCGAAAAGCAAAATGCAACAGATAGAGGGTATTGACCTTGAATGGATCAAAGATGTTTTTTGTGATAAGGGTTGACAGAAAAGGTGGTTAGTCAATAATAAGAAAGGTCTTAAAATTTTAAATCAAAGTTATCATGGCAAGTGTAGGAGAAATTTCCATCAAAGTCAAGGCCACAAACTAACCAACACATTTTAAACTCACAAATTTTCATTGTTTGAAACAGGGACGAAGACCGTGTCCAAATCAAAGCTCGGTAGCTTGAACCTTTTAGGTGTCATGCCCAATTTTGTCAGCATAAAGGCTATTTGAGAATATTCTTTTTTACCTCCAAGGCATACCCCTAGTTGAGAAGATCATGACCTCTCAAGAATTTGCCCAAGTTGAGAAGAACCATACCTCCTAGAGACCGCTCTAATGGGGAAGAATCTTTAGTTGTCCTTAAGATCAGGGGTCACGCCTGGAAAATAGGGTCAGTTTTAGTTTCCTTAAGGCGTTAATCTTTAGTTTTCCTTAAGTTCATGGGTCCCACCTAGAAAATAGGGTCAGTTTTAATTTTTGTAAGTTGTTAATTTTAGTGTTCCTTAAGTTCAGGGGTCCCGCCTGGAAAGTTGCGTCATTTTTTAGTTTCCTTAAGTCGTTAATCTTTAGTTTTCCTTAAGTTCAGGGGTCCCGCCTGGGAAATAGGGTCAGTTTTAATTCTATTAAGTTGATATTCCTTAGTTTCCTTAAGTTCAGGGGTCCCGCCTAGAGAATGGGGTCAATTTTTTAATTTTTCTTAAGATGTTAGTCTTAGTTATCCTTAAGTTCAGGAGTCTCGCCTAGAAAATAGAGTCAATTTCTAGTTTTCCTAAATTGTTAATCTTTAGTTTTCCTTATGTTCAGGAGTCCCTCCTGGAGAATAGGGTCCATTTTTAGTTTCCTCCAGTTGTAAATCTTTAGTTTTCTTAAGTTCAGGAGTCCCGCCTGGAGAATAGGGTCAATTGTTAGTTTCCTTAAGTTTTAATCTCTAGTTTTTCTTGAGTTCGGGGTCCCTCCCTGAGAATAGGGTCAAGTGTTAGTTTAGTCAAGCTTAGTTTATGGTTTTACTCAAGCTCAATCTCAAATCTAGGAGATGCACTTCCTAGTTTGGGTTTTTCAGATTCTTTCTTTAGGAGGCACACTTCCTAATTTTAGGTTAAAGGTTTCACCCCTAGGAGATTCACTTCCTAGTTTGAGACTTTCAGGTTATACTTCTTAGGAGACGCACTTCCTAAATTGTGATTTCACCCCTAGGAGACGCACTTCCTAGTTTGGGTCATTTATGTTCATCCCTAGGAGACGAACTTCCTAGTTAGAGTCATTTAAGTTCACCCCTAGGAGACGTACTTCCTAGTCTGGGTCTTCAGGATATACTTTCAGGAGACTCACTTCCTAAATTGAGATTTCACCCCTAGGAGATGCACTTCATAGTTTGGTTCATTCAAGTTTCACCCGTAGGAGATTCACTTCCTAATCTGGGTCTTTCAGGTTGTTTTTTTAGGAGATGCACTTCCTAGTTTGGGTTGTTTGAGTTCATTCCTAGGAGACACACTTCCTAGTTTGGGTCGTTCAGGTTTTATTTTTAGCATACGCATTTGCTAGTCAAAGTTTCTTGGTTTTACTCACAGGAGACACACATCCTAGTCGAGTCTTTAGTTTTACTCTCATCATTGCATCAATAGCATAGGTGATTTACAGTTTTGCTAACAACTCACAAATCTTCCTAGTGTAAATTAGGGCAAAAAATTTTGTTTGTTGTATTGTTTTGATTGCAGGCATCCACCTAGAGAACGAGGGTCAATGTTTTAGAAATCGATTTTAAGATCAAATCAAAGAAGTACCAGGAGCTCGCCTGAAGAACAGGGTCAACTTTCAATTTCTTTCAAGATCAATCATCAGGAGCCCACCTGAAGAACATTGTTAACTTTCAGTTTTCAAGCTCAAGAAGCATCAGGAGCCCGCCTGAAGAACAAGTTCAATGTTCAGTTTTCAAGTTCAAGTTAGAAAAGCATCGGGAGCCCCCTTGAAGAACAGGGTCAACGTTCAATTTTCAAGTTCAAGTTAGAGAAGCATCAGGAGCCCGCCTTAACAATTGAGGTAACCTCCAGTTTTATTTAATTCAAATCAGAAGTAGCATGAGTCGCCTGAAGAACAAGGTTTGCAAGCTCAAGTCTATTCCAAGTTCAAGTTTATTTCAAGTGCAAGCAGCAGGATGCCCCTCCTTGAAGAACAGGGTCAACTTCCAGTTTTTTTCAAATTCAAGTCAGCAGGATGCCCACCTAAAGAATATGGTGAATTTCCAGTTTCATGCTGAAGGATCAAGTGGAGATTCAAGGAAGATTTGAGACAAGAAGTAGATATGATCTTTTATTTTTCTTTTATTTTTGCTGTAATTTTTCCTTTTATTTTTTATGTAATGGCAGGAACCGTGGACCAGAACCTCGACGACACCTCAATCGGCTCTCCACCTCGGTATACTCCATCGCTCTTCTCACTTCTGAACTACACGTGACCTGATTCCTTTATAGCCAAGGGTATGTAGGCAGTTTAGATGCCAGGGCTCGATCACACTCTTTTCTCCATCCTTATTTTTTTTTTTGAATAAGTGTCGGGTCAAAAATCAATTATGTCGCTTACTTGTTTTTTTGCTCAAAGTGTTTCCAAGCAAAGAGGGGAAGTTGTAAGTACGTAAGTTTTGACACGCACGATTTTTTAGGAGTTATTTTTAGTATTCGTAGTAATTTTAGTACTCGTTTGATTTTATACAATATATTTTATCTTCAGTTTTAATTTTTAGACACGAAAAATGAAAATACAAAAATAGTTCATTACATATTTTCTTATTTCTTTTACTTAAGGCCATTAGTATTTGATAGTAGTATTTTTATTTTTACTATGATTTCAATTTACTTCTTTTTTTCTCTATCCTTACTTAAAAATACAAAAAAATAATTTCATATTATGATATAGTTTTACTTTAGTTAATTGGAATTAATTTTATATTTAATAGTATATTGTATATTATATTACTGAATAGGAGAATGAAATTTGAGTTGGTTTATCCATCTTTGTCCAAAGGTCCAATAGAGAAGGCCTAAATTAGGATTAGCCCAGCAAGAATTCAGCCCAATCTACCCAAACCCACGACCCATCAGCTTGACCCATGACCTGCACCAGCTGACCCAACCTATCACCTTTTAATCTTAGCCTTTCATTACCATTAAATCTAATGGCCAACAAAAATCCCCCACCCATTTTAAACCCAATTATAACCAAACCCTACCCCTAGGAGAAACCCTTCAGCTGCACCCTACCCTTTCCTCCAAAACCCCTTTGTCGCCACCGCCCTCAACCCCATCTTCATCGCTCCGCCGCGACAGGCGCCGGGTTTTTCCTCCAACATCTAACGACCACCCTCTTCACCCGCCTCTGCCATCTCCCTCACTTATGTAAAGAAATACAAACACACATACAAGAGAGACTAGCTGGAAGTCCCCAAGAGCTCCCTCTCTCTCTCTGAACCCTGTCGCTACCGCTGGAGGTGGTGACTGGCCTGGCGGCGACCACCCACTTCTTCCTTTCACCCCTATCTCTTGTTTCCTTGCTATGGCAGCAACCATGGATGGCTGAATCACTCATCTCCATGATAACGGCGAACTAGCGCCTCCCTCTTCTGACGGGATCCATCTTCTTTCCCTCAACTTAAAAAAGACACACACAGATACAGTAGAGATTAGGAGAGAACAAAGACAGAATTTTGATAGAAATGGGGGGAGATGAATTTTGGTTTGAGTTTTGGATTTTTGTGTTTCCAAATGGAGTTTGTTTGAGGTGGCTTGAGTCCGCGGAGCAATTTTCTATTGTTGTTTTCCATCCCAATTCGTGGTGCAATTTGTTCGATTTTGGCTTAAGGGTCTTGTACAACTTTCAAATATCGAAGGAAATTCGATAACTCCTTTTGAGGTTCATTTCTCACTTTGTTCTCGCTTTAGATTTTGTGCGTGTGATTGTGATTGATTCTTGATGACATGAATGCTATTTTTTTCTTCTTTGTTTGTGACTCGCTTCAATTGGTTTGATAATTGAGCTTCATATAAGTCTATTACCATTTAGTTTACTATTTTCCTTCATGATTGATTGTTTGAAATTAGTATCTAGTTAAGTTAATTGGTTTTGGTTGTACTATTTCTTGACTGCCAGTTTGTGCCTTGAGTTTCTTTATGTGTTGATATTTGACGTGAGTTCATATATAATGGAAGAAGATAATGAAAAGAATTACTTGTTGGTCCATGAGATTTTGGGTTTAAATTGAGCCAAAAAGAAAGTGAGTACTTGACTAAGGTCACTGTTTTGTTTTAGTTGTACTTTCCTTGTATTTCACTTTAATTTACCCGCTAGTAGTAAATCTAGGGAGACCACACCCAGGTAGGCAAACTTTAGGTCTTGTCTTTTATTTCATTTAAGGTAAGAGGTCGTTCCCTTTAGTTTATATCCGGGAAATGTCCCGAAGAGTTTGTAAATATTTTTACCCGGGGAATGCACCGGAGTACATATTAATGAAGGCCATAGACTGGATGACGCGAGGAAACGTAGAATAGAACTTTAGTATTTTATTTTTTTTTTATTTTTTTTTAGGTGGGAACGACCTCGAGACTCCTTCGTGTTTATTTTTGCTTTGTGTGTTTCCACCTCGATCTGAGTACTCTTAAAAGCCAATTTGATCAAGTATGAATTTTTGAACACAAATGTTTTGTCGCTTTCTAATTAAAAAACCCTTTTGAGATTTACAAATCTTTTTTATCATTTTAAAAGAGGGGTTAGTGAGGTGAACAAAAGGTTGTGACATGAACCGCCTTGCACCGATGCCTGGGGTAGTACCTCTTCATGCGACTAGGATCCCCGAACTCATAGAAACCTCTCGGAGCGGTGGTTTGCTGCCCTGAAGTCTGACTCTGATGGCCTGAATACCCACCGGAAGAACTCTGAATAGCTAGTAGGCGGTATGAACTCTCTGGCATGGTGCTGAAATAGGCACTGGAAGAACCCTGATGACCGGAGTACCCACTAGAAGAACTCTTAATAGCCGGCAGCCGGTAAGAACTCTCTGGCATAGCCTTAAAGTAGGGCCGTGCTAGAACACCTCGAAGAGGTGGTGGTGTTGAGTATGGAGCTGTGTTGGGCTGAACCCTCCCAAAATGACATCTACCCCCATCTGGGGCACCTTTGAACTCTCCAGAAAACGAGACCTCTCGTCCCACTCCATCTGCTCCCTACCCCTCTAACAGTAGCCCTCAATCCTGCGAGCAATCTCCACCACTAACTGATAGGAAGTCCCCATCTCAACCTCTGGAGCCATGCTAGTATGAATGTTAGAATAAAACCCTACAACAAACCTCCGCACTCGCTCCGCCTCAGTAGGGAGTATCATAAGTTGTCACGACCCGAAATTCCCACCGTCGGAACCGTGATGGCGCCTAACATTACACTTGCTAGGCAATCCAACGTTAGAGAATTATTAGCCAATTCTTTTACATTTCAGTGTTTGACAACAAGAAAACTATAATAAGTCGAAATGAACGAGGAGATATAAATGAAAACTCCAAATATATACTACTACTACCCAGATATCAGAGTCACAATTCACGAACATTCTAAGATTTAACTACAAGTATTTGTCCGAAAGAAAGTACAATTGTTTGCGAAATAAAGAAACAGTAAAGTATGAGGTATAGAAGGGGACGTCAAGGCCTACGTACGCCAACAGGTCTACCTTGGGTCTCCTAGTAGGTGAATCCTACAGCCAACCTCTCGATCACTTCGGACCAGCTCCAAAATCTGCACAGGAAGTGCAGAGTGTAGTATCAATACAACCGACCCCATGTACTAGAGTTCCGAGCCTAACCTCGACGAAGAAGTGATTAGTTTACGGCGGGTCACTCACAATATAGCCTGCGTACAGTATATATAACAAAAACAGAAAGAGGAAGACATGATAGAATAAAGCAGTAACTGGTAAGAAATAACTACAGTTCTCGAAGTAATTCAACAGCGTTCAGATACTACCAATCCTTAAGTGTAAACAAGAATATAGTACAACTAACACAGTGTAGGGAAACACAAACACATAAGTTGTTGCGGTGCGCAACCAGATCCCACTGTACATATCACATTCCTCTTTTATTTCCTCATAATAGCATAAACAACATAATGTAACTAAAAGTGTTGCGTCGTGCAACCCGATCCCACCATATCACAATAATTAATATCACAGTTCACCCTTGTTTCACCAAATATTCAACCATTATTACACCTGTTGCGGCGTGAGACCCGATCCCACTGTACAATATCAATTCACCCTTATTCCTCCATAATATATCACCCTTATTCCACCTGTTGCGGCGCGCAACCCGATCCCACCATATCATTATCAATTACTCAGTAAGTACAAAAATTTTCATAATTCAAATCACATAACCCTTCACAATGCTTAACTTCAAACCGAAACAATTAGGAAGCTTGTATACTATGAAAATTCACACAAGTAATACTACTTAGCAAGACCAATCCAGAATATACCATAAAAGTACCGATAAACCAGCTTAAGCAAATTATAGGAGATAACGAAGCTATGGAACCACTATTACTATTAACAGAGGGAAACGATGTCTAACAAGTAACAATTAAGCATGAAAATACAAGTAAAACATGTAACAGTTAGGCATGTAATGAGACAATATGAGAGGAACGGGAAAGAAATAGGCAAAATAGATAAATTGGCGGCGCATAAATGCTCGTCACCTCACATATACGTCGCTCACGTGAATTTCTTATAGCAAATAAGTCGAGGGTTCTTAATCCCTCAAGTCAAGGTTAGACACAACACTTACCTCGCTCCACAGGCCACTCAATTCTCAATTATAACATTATCTCTAGAATGCACCTCCAAACCACTCGTATCTAGCCACAATAAACTCAATAACATCAATTATTGCTAAAGGAATTAATTACAATGCATAAATTTGATTTCCCAAACTTTCCCCCCAAAAGTCAAAAGTCGACCCCGGGCCCGCTTGGTCAAAACTTGAAGTTCGGATCAAAACTCATTCACCCATTCACCCCCGAGCCTGATTATGTAATTAGTTTTGAAATTTTACCTCAAATTGAGGTCTAAATCCCAATTTCTCGAAATTTCCTAATTCTACCCAAACCCCAATTTTCACCATGAAAATCCTAGATTTTAGGTTGAAAATTCATGAAATGTGATGGGTAATTGAAATAAACTGGGTTAGGATCTCTTACCAGTGTTTTGGGAAAGAAATGGTCTTGGAAAAATCACCTCTAAGGGTTTAGGTTTTGAAAAGTTGGGAAATGAACCAAAATCCCGTCCAAAAATCATTTTGATCAGTTGCAGGTGTCACATTTTCGACCTGGGTTCGCAAATACGAAGAACTTATCACAAATGCAAAGAAATTATCACAAATGCGAAGGTATCCCCATTCCTGCGAAGATTCCCCATTCCTTCTATCTTTGCAAATGCGAAGAAAACCTGCAAATGCGAGCCTAACCCTTTCGCAAATGTGATCACTACTTTCCCCCCTCCCAGGTCGCAAATGCGAAAACAATAAGGCCAGCTATTCTTCGCAAATGCGAGAAATAGCTCGTAAATGCAGAACCTGCACGGTTCGCAATTGCGGTGCCTGATCTTGCAAATGTGAGATCAGAGGCCTGCACCAGATATTTCAACACCAGCTATGTTCTAAGTCCAATTTTCACTCCACAGCATATCCCAAACTCATCTAAGCCTTCGGGGCTCCAAACCAAACTCTCACAAAAGTCTAAAAACATAATACGAACTTGCTCGCGCGATCAAATCGCCAAAATAACACCTAGAACTACGAATTGAACACCAAATTGAATAAACTTTTCAAGAAAACTTTGAAACTCCTATTTTCACAACCAGACGTCCGATTCACGTCAAATCAACTCCGTTTTTCATCAAATTTCACAGACAAATCATAAATATGGTATTGGACCTATATCGGGTTCTAGAACCAAAATACGGACCCGTTATCCAAAAAGTCAAACTTTGGTCAAACACTTCAATTTCATTAAGATTTCAACATTCAAATTTCGACATAGTCCGACATCTCGGGCTAGGACTTTCGATTTCGATTCTGGGCATACGCCCCAGTCCCTAATCACGATACGAACCCACCGGTACCGCCCAAATATGAATTTGGGTCCGTTTACCAAAAATGTTGACCAAAGTCAACTTAAATGAGGTTTTAGGCAAAATTTCTTATTTTTATCAGTTTTTAACATAAAATCTTTCCGGAAAAATGCCCAGACTGTGCACGCAAATAGAGAAAAGCTAAAACATGACTTTTAAAGGTTTCAGATCATAGAATTAGGTTTAAATCATAATATGAACGATCGGGTCGTCATATTCTCCACCTCTAAAACAATCGTTCTTCCTCGAACGGACATAGAAAAGTACCTGGACTGGTGAATAGGTAGGGATATCTACTCCGCATGTCCGATAGGACTCCCAAGTAGCTGCCTCGACGGGATGACCTCTCCAATGCACTCATATTGAAGGATAACTCTTCGACCTCAACTGACAAACCTGCCAGGCTAGAACAGCCACCAACTCCTGCTCGTAAGTCAAATCTTTGTCAAATTAGATAGAGCTGAAATCTAGCACGTGTGACGGATCTCCGTGATACTTTCAGAGAATGGACAAATGGAATACCTAATGAACTATTCATAACCCCGGAGGGCCTGTAAGCCACCTCTCCCACTCTCTCGAGAATCTCAAAATGTCCGATATACCTAGGGCCCAACTTGCCCTTCTTTCCAAACCTCATGAGACCCTTCATGGGTGATACCCGAAGCAACACCCTCTCCCCGACAATGAATGCAACATCACGAACTCTACGATCGACATAACTCTATTTCCTGAACAGAGCTGTGCGAAGTCGATCCTGAATAATCTTGATCTTATCCAAGCATCCTGAACTAGATTTGTACCCAACAACCGAGCCTCCCCCGGCTTGAACCACCCAACTGGCGACTGGCACTGCTTACCGTATAATGCCTCATAGGGAGCCATCTGAATGCTCGACTGGTAGTTGTTGTTGTAGGAGAACTCTGCAAGGGGCAAGAACGAATCCCACGTCCTCCGAAGTCTGTGACACATGCACGGAGCATATCCTATAAGATCTTAATAGTGCGCTCGGACTGTACGTCCGTCTGAGGATGGAACACTGTGCTCAACTCAACCCGCGTGCCCAACTCACGCTGTACTGCCCTCTAGAAGTGTCGTACTGTGTCCCTAAGGACCGACATTACCAGAAACTCATAATGCCTATACCGATTCCGAAAGCTATCTTAGGGATATCGGATGCCCTAATCCTCAACTTATGGTAGCCAGATCCCGAATCAATCTTCAAAAATGCCTTGGCACCTTGAAACTGGTAAAATAAGTCATCAATCCTCGGCAATGGATACTTGTTCTTGTTGGTGACTTTGTTCAACTGCCGGTAATCTATACACATCCTCATCGACCCATCCTTCTTCTTCACAAGCAACACAGGTTCACCCCAGGGTAAGACACTAGGTCTAATGAAGCCCTTATCAAGCAAATGCTATAATTGTTTCTTCAATTCTTTCAACTTAGGTAGGGCCATATGGTATGGAATAATGGAAAAGGGCTGAGTGCTCGGAGCCAAATCAATACAGAAATCAATATCTCTGTCGGGTGGCATCCCCGACAGGTCTGCATGAAAACCCCTAGAAACTCACAGACAACTAGAGCTGAATCCATAGAAGGAACCTCTGTGCTAGAATCTCGAACATAAGCCAAATAAGCTAGACACCCTTTCTCGACCATACACCGAGCCTTCATAAAAGAGATAACGCTACAGGTAGACTGACCAGAAGTCCCTCTCCACTCTAATTGAGGCAACCTCGGCAAGGCTAAGGTCACCATCTTGGCGTGACAGTCCAATATAGTATGATAAGGTGAAAGCCAATCCATACCCAAGATAACATCAAAATCAACCATATCGAGGAGTAAAAGATCTACACTAGTCTCAAGACTCCCAATAGTGTCCACACACAAACAATAAACATGATCTACAAAAATAGCATCCCCCACAGCTGAGGACACATACACAGGGGCACTCAAAGAATCACAAGGCACAACCAAATATGAAAAAAAATAGGATGACACATAGGAGTAAGTAGATCTCGTATCAAATAGAACTGAAGCATCTCTACTGCAAACTAAACCAGTACCTGTAATAACAACATCAGATGACTCAGCCTCAGGCCTGGCTGGAAACGCATAACATTGAGGCTTGGCCCTACAACTCTGAACCATATACCTGGGACGACCTCTAGCTGGTTGGCCTCCACCTCTAACGGCCTGACCTCCACCTCTAACAGTATGGCTCCTACCTCTGGCTGCCTGACTCCTTCCTCTAGCTAGCTGAGCAGGCGGTGCAACAACTAGTACTGGAACCATGGTAGGAGAACCCTAATGCTGTGACGGAACGCCTAGTAATCTCGGACAGGTCCTCCTAATATGCCCATAACCACCGCACTTGAAACATCTGTCCTGATTCTGTGGCTGTAGAAACTGAGACTGACCCGAACGTGCCGGATGACCCCGGTAATAACTCTGAATAGGAGGTGCACTGTAGGATGGCTTCCCAGAAGAAGGCACATAAGGATCACGACTCCCTGAAGCACTATGGGATGCCTGAAGCGCTGATTGGAACGTCCTGGGAGGATGGCCTCTACCGAAAGTAATCACCCTCCAGATGAGGCACCGCTGAACCTACCGAAATGACGAGGTCTCTTGTCAGACCCCTGACCTCCCTGTGTAAGAACCATCTGGACTCGCCTGGCGACATTGGCAGCTGCCTGAAAAGAAATCGCACTCCCAGTCTCCTTAGCCATCTACAATCTGATAGGTTGAGAAAGTCCGTCAATAAACCTCTTCACCATCTCTCTCTCTCTCTCTCTCTCTCTCTCTTTGGGAAGTAGAAGAAGAGCATGACGGGGCAAATCTACAAAACGGGTCTTATGCTGCCCTGCTAGAGATGCTCGAACTGACGACGGTGCTCCTCTCTCAAGGTGATAGGCAGAAACTTCTCTAGGAACAGCTGAGAGAACTAGTACCAAGTAAGATCAAGCGACCAGCTGGTCTGGTCAACAAATAATCTCTCCACCATTTCTTGGCGGAACCAGTCATCAGAAATGCAGCAAAGTCGACCCCATTGGTCTCCAATATACCCATGTTCTGAAGCACCTCATGACAGCTGTCAAGATACTCTTGGGGATCCTCTAAAGTAGCACCACTGAAATGGAATGGGAAGAGCTTGATAAACCTGTCCAATCTCCACAAAGTCTCATAAGACATAGCTGACCCATCACCTGTCTGTGCCGCAACAACTAGCTGAACTACTCCAACTGGATGAGCTGCTAGAGTCTGATACTGGGGAGCCATCTGCTCCTGAGTCTGAGTAGCAGGAGTCTGGGCTCCTCCTCCAGCCTGAGAGACGGCTGGTGCCATGGGAAATGCGCCAGTATGGGCCACACTCTCCATAAGGCCCACAAATTGGACCAAAGCATCCTGGAGCACAGGGATGGCAATGAACCCCCCGGAACCTTAGCTGGCCTAGCAGGAACAGTCTAGGCTAGAACCTCCTCGTCGAACTCTACCCGAGGCTCCACAGCTGGGGCTGCTACTCAGACTCTAGGCTAAGACCTGCCCTTGCCTCGCCTCTGGCACGACCTCGTCCTCGATCACTGCCTTCCTCTTTCCCAGTTCGCAAATGCGAAGAACCTATTCGCAAATGCCAACACTATAAGGCCAGCTATTCATCGCAAATGCGAGAAATAGCTCGCAAATGCGGAACCTGCAGGGTTCACAATTGCGGTGCCTGATCTCGCAAATGCGAAATCAGAGGCATGCACCAGACACTGCAACACCAACTATGTTCCAAGTCGAATTTTCACTCCGCAACTTATCCGAAACTCACGGGAGCCCTCGGGGCTCCAAACCAAACACTCACACAAGTCTAAAAATATCATACAAACTTGCTCGCACGATCAAATCACAAAATAACACCTAGAACTACGAATTCAACACCAAATCGAATAAAATTTTCAAGAAAACTTTGAAATTCCTATTTTCACAACTGGACATCCGATTCACGTCAAATCAACTTCAATTTTCATCAAATTTCACATACAATTCATAAATATGGTATTGGACCTATACCAGGTTTCAGAACAAAAATATGGACCTGTTTTCCAAGAAGTTAAACTTTGGTCAGACACTTCAATTCCATTAAGCTTTCAACTTTCAAATTCTGACATAGTCCGATATCTCGGGCTAGGGACTTCCGATTTCGAAGACGGGGATACGCCCAAGTCTCAAATAACGATTCGGGCCCACCGGGTTCTTCAAAATACGAATTTGGGTCCGTTTACCAAAAATATTGACCGAAGTCAACTAAATAAAGTTTTTAGGAAGCCTCCCAACGCCTAGCGCCACAGACGGCCCCGTGGTCTTGGCCGCGCCAAGTGACAAGCGCACATGTGCCTCTGTTTCCCCACTGATTTCCCTCGCTAGCGCCCAGCCACAAGCAGCTGCCAACAGCGACGCGCGCGCATATCATGATGCTTGAGACAAAGTTGCTGACAACGGACCTTTTTCTACCTCTGTCGAAGACTAAGTCCTTTTTCCTTGTATTACTAGATTAGTTTTATTCCATGTACTTTCATTATGTTTCTCTAGTGTAGTTTTGTCTATTCCTGTAACGTTGGTTTATTTTTTTTAAGCACTATTATGGGGGATCAAGCAATCAAAAACTTTCTAGCAAGCAATTCTCTGTACTGGTGTCTCTCCCCCTCGATATCGCATTGCCTTCTTTTGTAATAGCTTTCATTAATGCAATCAAGATTTTATTCAATTCTCATTGTTGTTCTCTCAATTGTTGGCATTGTTTTTCCCGCACGGCACTGACAATCCCATCTAGCGTGCGGAGGGGAACTCACTTGGCGGATAGTAATCACCCTGACATCGGTTGCTTAACCTTACGTCGCCCTTCCAAAGAATCTCAGGAAGGCGCCGCGTAATAACACATATGATTGCTAACTCCATTGTCCAATACCACGAGCTACAATCATCCATGTCTTCTTCCTTGAGTGCCGGCAAAAATGTTGACTCGTCTTCTTCTTTCTTGTTCTCAACAAGGTTAGCTTTCTCTTATACATTTCTATGAAATTCCCAAGAGTAATGACCTAATTTATGACAATTATAACATTCGGTTTTTAATTTGTCATACCTTTATCCATTCTTTTCTTGATAGTAGCCACGTCCTCTTCCTCCTCTTTTTCAGCGACCACGACCTCTGAATGTTTGGTGGATTTTAACTTCATTGTTGAAGTTGTTACCATTACTTCTTCCTTTTCCACCGCCATGGCCTCTTCCTCGTCCATTTCTTCCATATCTATTTTCACCTCCATAATCCTTAAAGGATGCTTAAGTATTAAGAAGTTGCTCCAGCGTCACTTCTTGTCTCCTTTTGATCTTTTCTCCATGTGCCTATAAAGAACCCTCCGATTGCTCCGCTATCATAAAGTCTGAATCTTAAGACTCCTCAATAGCACACACCACAAAATTAAATTTACGTGTTAAAGTGCGAAAGATATTTTCTACCACGCAGACTTCTTTTATGTCCTCCCATATCGTCTTAATTGATTTACAAAAACCTTTACTTTTGAGCAATAATTCGAAATACATTTGTATTCGTTCATTTTTAAAACTTCAAAATCAGCCCTTAGAGTTGAAGTTTTACCTTCCTCACCTTGTCAACTCCTTGGAGAGAATTTTGTAAAATCTCCCAAGCTTCCTTTGAGGTGGTACCATGGACCTTCTCAAACATGGCATCATCCAAACATTGGTGGATGAGCGTGAGGGCTTGTTGATCCTTCTTCCTTGTCTTTGCCAAGATATTTTTTTCATTTTGAGGCAGAGCTTCCTCATTATCGGTTTTCGCATACCCTCTATCTACGATTTTCCACACATCTTGGGAGCCAAAAATGAGTTTTATACGTAAACACCATTTTTCATAATTTTCTTCTGTGAGACGGGGGTACTAAAAATACAACGGGTCATTATTCGCCATGGTGCTGATACCATGTTGTTGGAAAAAATAATATCCGCCCAGGAATAATATCCACGATAAATAATAATATCATAAAAGAGTAACAATGACATGTCACGACCCAAAATCCACCAGTCGTGATGGCACCTAACCCAACCCGCTAGGTAAGCCAACTAATAACTATCCAATTCCAACTATATTAAATAAATAATTAAACATAGGAGTTATCTGAATCATATACAATTCCCAAGGACTGGTAGTACAAATCATGAGCTTCTAAGAGTAGAGTTTACAAAGCTGATATGAAGTAAATACATCTTCTGTTTTAAAAGTACATAAACAGAGTTTTATAAATCTACGACTACTAGGAACAAGAGGCAGCTACAATAGGAACGCAGGTACATCTTCAAATTCGACAACCATGGAGCACATCAACAACAACAGCCAACATCTGCACGCAATGTGCAAAAGTGTAGTATCAGTACAACTGACTCCATGTACTGAGTAAGTAACAAACCTAACCTTAGGTTGAAAGTAGTGACGAGCTGGAACATAGGTCGGGTCAAACACAAATAACCAATAGCAGTTCATAACAACGTAGAGCATATAAAATAAGAAAGTAACTCAAGCGATGAAAATGCTCAGCTGTTCACAGTTTTCCGAAAATAATTCTACTTTTCAAGAATACTAGTGAAAACTCAAATCCTTTACTGAAATCTTCGTAAAATATGAGAGAATTTGAAAATCGTAATTTTTTTCCAAAATTTCGTTCCACAATATATTAGATGTTTTGTTTTCTTTCCAGATAGCAAGTGTGAAATACCTCTCTATGCCCACATATCAATGTGTGTAAAAATTCATGAATGGCGTGATACCGTACAACATGAGGAAAAAAATGCATCTCTATGCCTGTATGTCATGTGTGCATGCCAATGCAATGTATCTCAGAGATGAATCATGTACTCACACTCTCAGAGTACTCAATCTCGTTATCTCACACTTTTCACTCATCATGCTCAACCACTCGGTATTGTATATGGCCCATACGGATCAGGGAATCCATCCCAGAACATATACAACACTGACTACAAGTCACCCAATACCGAGGAAAAAAAGCAATCCAACCTTGTGGAGAAATCCGTTTCCAAATATCAAGTACTTAGGACAAATCCATGTCCCAGGGAAATCCATCCATCTCTAATATCATCTGCGCTCACTAGGGGTGTGTACAGACTCCGGAGGGGCTCCTACAACCCAAGCGCTATCATAATCATCAATATAACTGCTGTGGCGTGCAGCCCGATCCCATAATTGTCACTCAGAAATAGGCTCTCAGCCTCTCTCAGTCATCACTCTCTCCAGTCTCACTCACAGGCTCATAATGTCATGAAACTAGCCTGACAACAATGATATGATGTACTAATACACAACAACTGAGACTGAGATATGATATGAATGCATGAATATGACAGTACGAAATATCAATGAAAATCAGTGAGATGACAGTAAGAAGAGACCACTATGGGTCCTAACAATATAAGCATAAGGCCTAAACATGATAGCTAGCATGATTCACAGTTCAGTTACTTAATCACGTGGTGAAAACACAGATATCAACACAATAAGGCCACTAAACAGTTCCATGAAAACAAAGGAGTCACAATTCAACGGGTGCATTCCCACACGCCCTTCACCTAGCATGTTCATCACCTCATCATCAATCACATAACATGTAATTCGGGGTTTCATACCCTCAACACTAAGTTTAGAAGAGTTACTTACCTCGAAAAAATTAAATTCCAATACTGAGCAAGCCAAGTGATTCTCCAAGAATGCCATCACGTGCGTAGTGACCTCCGAACGGCTCAAAACTAGCCAAAAGAAACTCAAATACATCAGATAAAGCCCAATGAAAGAATTACAAATGATAAGGATCGAATCCTAAGTCAAATACCAAATCCGGCCAAAAATTGCACCCGGCGCCCGCACTTCGGAACCCGACAACACTCACAAATCCGATAACCCATTCAATTATGTGTCCTACCATACTAGTTTCACTCAAATCCGAATCTGAATCGGTGTTCAAATCCTAAAAATTCATTTTTATGAAATTTCTACAATTTTTCCCCAAACTTCCATCTCAAAATAATAATTGGATGATGAAATCAATGATATATTCATATATATTAACCAAATCTGAGTTAGATCACTCACCCCGATGAATTTCTTGAAAAACCTACGAAAAATCGCCATAAACCAAGCTTCCAAGGTCCAAAATGTGAAATAATACCCTAAACCTCGTTTATATAGTACATTCTCTGAACTCCCACTGTGCGGTCCCCATAATTCCAAGTGCGGCCGCACATCCCAGCTCCTGCGATCGCACAAAAATGGTGCGGTCGCACCTTTTGGTGGCTGCATTGCCAAACTTTAGTATTTTGGCCATAACTTTCTCTAGAGATGTCTAAATGACGACTTCTTTACTTTTCTGGAAACTAGACACAAAGGACTACAACTGTATTTTTTGAATCATCTCAAAATTTCTTGTAGATCAAAGTTATAAGCTTCCAAAGTCGGACCTGCGAATCTGCAGAATCTCCCTGGAGTGCGGCCGTAGCAAAATTATGCGGTCCGTACCCCTCCTCTGTGGTCCGCATATTTCTGATGTGGTCTGCACTTTCAAAGAACTAGAACAATACCAGAGTACCGAAAATATCCGGACTCGCTCAAAACTCACCGCGAAATACACCCGAGACATCTGGGACCTCAACCAAAGGTACCATTAAGTCCTAAAATTCCACTACAAACTCAATCAAGCCCTCAAATCACATCAAACAATAACAAAAACATGAATCGCACACCAATTCAAGCTTAATGAACTTGAAACCTCAAACTTCTAAAACCGATGCCGAAAACTATCAAATCACTTCCGAATGACCTCAAATTTTGCAACAAGTCACATTTGACATTACGGACCTGCTCCAACTTCCTGAATCGCAATCCGACCCCGATATCAAAAAGTCTACTCCCGGCCAAACCTTCCAAAATTCCAACTTTCGCAATCATCAAACAGAGCTAAGAGAACCATCAGAAATCCAATCCGAAATCAATTACTCAATAGTGAAAACTTGGTCAAACCTTTCAAATTTAAAGCTTCTAGCTGTGAATCATTCCTCCAAATCAATTCCGAATAACCTGAAAATCAAAATCGACGATTCACATAAGTCGTAATATATCATACGGAGCTACCCATGCCCTCAAACAATCGAGCGAAGTGCAAATGCTCAAAACAACCGGTCGGATCATTACATGACACCAAATCTTTTAACGGGATAAAATATAATACCCGAGTAAAATAATATTATCACTATAATATTATAACTTGGTAGCGTCAAGAGATTACTACAACTTCAAAAAAAATAATATTTTTTATTTTAAATACCTCACTATAATATCTCTCCTATTCACTATTTATCTCACAAACTACTAAATTACTCTCTCTGACACTCCGTTGCTTCTCTCGATTAAAGCTCCTTATATAGAAGTCTCCACCGTTGAACCAGGCAATCAGAATGTTTGCGTATGCAATTTGTATATTGCAATGCTAAAACTAATTTTTCCATCAAAACCAGTGGCATTCAACCCAAACCCCTCTTTCTTTAATTCCCCCCTCCCCCTCCCCCACCCCCGCGACCTAGTGAGTAGTTACATTCAAGCTATTTTGCTGCTATATTTAACTTAGTCGTCGTTCGGTACGTCCTGAATCAACCAAAATAAGGATTTCAATAATTAGGTTATACTTCCTTAGGTCACCTTCAACGTGCAGTAACAATTGTGGGCCTTCTCTATTCTCTCCAATCTTATAATTAATCCAAAATTACTTTATTGGATAATTTTAGAGTCTCGATAGTTAGCTCTCAGCTTTCCGGTCAAAAAAATAACGTCGATAAAGACGTGTAGGTGCACTATTCCGTGGTGAGGATTGTAACTTTTCATAAATTTTTCATTTGTCACTCAGCAACGGAACATTGCATAGTTCTTTTCTTAGGATCGACGAATCGAATAATATTTCTATTCCATTTTTTGCCTCTTCTTCTCCCTCTGAATCAAACTTTTCCTTGCCATAATGGTTGAATTTCTATTAGTATTCATGATATAAGTCGAATTCTATATGTAGAAATAGAAGAAGGTGGACCCCCTCTCCATTGAAAGAAATGAGATTATCGCGGATACACACATTAAAAATATTAACCAAATTTGCCCGACGTAGAGGCATTCAAGAAAGCCGCATAAGTGAAAATATAACCTACAGAAAAGTGAGCTAATCCAACCAATCTTTCTAGGTGCAGTTAGCCACTAATTAGAGATATTTTTACTCTTTGCCAGTGCTTAATAAAGTTTTACCCGCCTGGACGAAAATACCCATGTGCTAGACATGAGTGTTGCGTAAATATTGAGGACATGGTGTTCTTAACTTCATAAATATTGTGTAAATATTAAGGAGAAAGTGTCCTGTATTTGCACTTTCCGTTGTTAAACTTTAGGAGGTCATGTCCTTAACTTCATATGTGCAGTGTAAATGTCAAGGAGATGACGTCCTTAACTTCATATATGCAGTATAAATGTTAAGAACATAATGTCCTTGACTTGTATTTGCACCTTTTGTTGTAAAACTTTAGGACCTCATCTCCTTAACTTTATATGTGCAGTATAAATGTCAAGGACATAGTTTCCTTAACTTCATGTGTGCAATGTAAATGTTGAGGACATAGTGTCCTTAACTTTAAGAGTGTTGTGTAAATATTAAGGACATGATGTCCTTCACTTCATGAATGTTGTGTAAATATTAAGGACAAAGTGTCATGTATTTGCACCTTCTATTGTTAAACTTCAGGATATCATGTCATAACTTCATATGTGCAGTGTAAATGTTAAGGACATGGGGTCCTTAACTTCATGTGTGCAGTGTAAATATTAAGGATACCATATCCTTAATATTTACACAACACTCATGAAGAAACGGTAAAAACGTCTTTTCGTATTAATTTTAATAAAGTAGTGATTATTTTTGTTCATCATTAAAAATACTGGATAAAAACTAAATATCATATTAAAAAATGACTATCACATGCTATTTTACAATCTTAGATGTAGCGTATATTAGGCCCATTGGCTGCTTATCTAATATTTAAATTCATATTTTTATTTCTTTCAATTACTAAATATTGCTTCTAAGTGTAAATATATCTCACGCACCCATGTGACGATCAGATAAATTATTATCTTTGTAAGAATTTAAAAAATATACATAGATAAAGAAATAACTTTAAAGAATTTACTCTTAAAATGCTGGGTTATTACAAATATATGACACACACCACTATACATTTATCTGTAAGTTGTTTCGAGTCGGGCATGTCCAATTTTAGTTACGTAAAATTTTCCATATAGTAAAATCCCTTTTAGCCCGTGGGCAAAGCTATTTACATTCGATAACTGCAAAATTATATAAAGTTTATATTTTTTTTTATCACATATAAAAAATGTATAATATATAAAAAATATTTGTTTTTTAGCTATTATTTTGATAACAGTTATACAGTATCATTTTCCCCTTTTCTCGTAAGTGATATCCTCATGTGCACTCAAATTTGGCACCCACAATTTGTCGAGTTTGAAGTTTATATCTAAAAACCTATATTTCAAGATCTAGAGTCCCGATCTAAGCATTCTTAGGCTACTTTCAATTAATCTCTTGAAATTGTATAACAAAATCAATCTCTTACCATTTTCTCAAGATATTCTAAATTTTTAGAATTCATTAATATCCTATTACTACAATATGAACTTCCAAAACTGTATTTGGTAAGAACATTATGAGAACAACATAATTAAAGGGCTTTCTCCACTTCTGAGAAGAAAATCATACAACAATGTAAAGAAAAAAAAAGTTTATCTTAATTTGCTCTAGCTTTTTAGCAATGGCTTCTAGGACTCTTAGCGCAAAGTTGGAAAACAAGGCACTTAAGCTCGAACACAAAATGCTCCTTTTAGAACACAAATTCCTAAGTGAAAGTTTGAAGAATATAACATGTTGTATGATAGAATGTATGTTGGTCGAAATCCCAATGCACACGCAAGTGTACGTGGTCTACAAGTAATATAGGATTTAAGTCCAGATATCGTACCCACAGAGACTTGTATAAACTGCTGACTAATTTACTCCAATTATTCTTTACCCAAGCCAATATAAGA
>MDKI01144099.1:0-28293 GCA_005239505.1 Nicotiana paniculata
ATTATGAGATCATGCCAAACTGAAGAAAGGCTTAGCCTTAACATACCTAGAGTAGGGAAAAATCCGTATGTTATTCTTTGAATATATTGCGCCGTACTCTTTTAGAACACAAAATTTTTATGTTGCTACGACTCTAAAAATTTTCGTTGGACTTTATTTTGTAGGAATTTCTTGCGAGAAGAGTATTTCTATGTCTCACTCTGATTGTAACGTTTGAAATGAAATTTGCTGAAAGTTTTAGGAGAATGGTTTAACGTTTTCCCTACCTTGATTAGAATATTATTGTAAGGAATTTCTTAAAGTTGAAATCTTGTGGAATTTCTTGAAAATTACGTTGTTGTTGTGTTTTAGAACTAATTATAGAGTTTTGGTAAACAATTTTGTAGGAATTTGATGTAATGTTTTGTGTTCAAGATAATAGAAAGGAAGTGTTATGTGATTAACACATCTCTTTGCCACCAAGGCTAAATGACTAAGAGTCATTCGTCCAAAAAGTGGCATGCTGCCACGTTTAAGGTAAGGTTCCTTAAACTTATCTAATTTTTAATTAATTAATAATTTATTAATCTCCCACTAACCAATAATTAATCAATTACCCACGTAATTAAGAATTATCTAAAATTATTTAAAATACTACTTATTTTAAATACACCCTTATACATCATACTATTTTGGTCATATGATACCTTGTATGGTACTAATCCATAAATATCGGGTATTAACGCTCGGCCCGTATTTTATCCCAATATGCCAAATATTCAACGAAATTTATTTCCTTCGATTCTCTTACCCCCTCACCTTCACAAATTTATTTATCACTTGTTTGAAGTAGCGTAATACTTATAATCTCGAAATAATCTCATTCCACAGCTTACATCAATTTACTTATGACGTACTTCCACGTACGAAAACATGAGGTGTAACATTATTCCCCCCTTTGGAACATTCGTCCTCGAATGTTGATTGATGCACATATCATTTTCATGACTTATGTCTTCCGAATACTTTAGTACTCTCCTTTCCATCTAGGCAACTGTTCTGTGAATAATTCCAAAGGCCAGGGCATTCCCCCTTTTAGGTCTCTTACTCATACCACGACTTGTGGTCGGAATACTTCCAATCTCGTAACTATTGTTACCTTCTACCATGCAGCCCATACAACTTTGACCTTGTAAGTGCACATATACGACTCTTCTCTCCTTTTTCCTCTAGCTTTTAGCCCATCTCTAGGACTCACTTTATAAACATATACAGAGCTTGACAAGATGTCCCTCTGGGCATCTATAGGTATACTGAAGTTCTTTGCTCGGTACTTTGTCGAACTTATGAATATTGTTATACCTTATTTCATAGATCTGCTTATCCATTCGTATGACTTTATTGCATCTAGGTATGTCATACTATACCATAACTCTTACTTCAATTTATCGTTATTGAGGTCTGCTACCGAACTCTAGGTTACTTTCGTTACTTATCTCATATGTATAAATCTAAGTTCTTTAATGCTTCTTCATTACTTGTTCTTCATAAGAATGACGGCCTAATCTCACCTCATACCTTGTGATTTTTGTCCATCCACTGTTGATTTACCTTAATGTTGATCTATCATCTACCACTGATAACTTGATCTCTTATGTAACACTGCCGCTAGGGCTTACGTCTCATTGGGGAACATTTGAAGTGATTAGAGTGATCCACCTAGGGGCGATACCATGCTTCCATAACTGTATTTCATAGTATCCCAATGTGATTTACCTTATGTGGGTATTTTAATCTCATACAATTCATGAAATCCCCTTTTTAAATCAATACTCAATCGAAGGCCCAAATGTCACCCTTTATCTTTTACAATTACACCCTCATTCTACTACTAGGGCAGCATTCCATCTCTTCTAAATGCTATTAATCTTAGACTCCTTTGAGTTTATTCAGGCTATACTGAGCTTTGTATAACTTTGAGAAACCATCACTCTTCTTATTTTCATGGGCTTAATCTTGAGGATATCCATTTTTGTCACCTTCTCACTTGCTTTTTCTTATCCTTACTCTTGTCTTCCTGAAACCTTGTCACTCTACCATACTTTAGCTTGCAACTGATTTCTTTATGATTTTCTAGAACATCAAGGGAGATATCACATCATCTCAAACTCTTCTTTACTATTTTAACTAGGCCTCTCGATACCTAGAAACCATAGGCTGGAAGATATGTCATTGTCGACGCTACTATTGATACTGAATCCCAGCACTTCTAGCCTTCTATCCGAAGTATGGACTATTCCCAACCTTCTGAATCTGAGTATCTAGTACGTTTTTCACTTTTACCTTACTAACCTTAAAATCTCGCATCACATCTTCTATCACTTTCATGACCTCCTTTCCACATAGGTATAATTCATATTCGCAACTTGAGCTCTATTATAATTCTTGCACCTCTGCTATATACACAATCCGGTGAGAGGTTCATACAAACTTCTTATTAGGTCGGCACACCTTCTACTGGCTTCCTTGTAGAGACATTATAGAATATAAATATATTATCTCTCTTTCACCTATGATGTTAAGAGTAATTTTGCAATGTTCCCAATCATGATGTCTATAACTTTCGAGGTCCAATAAGCAGACTCCTAATTTACTTAGTTGATGTAACTCTTTAGTTTCCTCTTCCTTCTGATCAGCTTTTATGTAGGGTTAAGAAATCTTCCAATATGTGGCTCCTGACATTTAGTTATTACTTTAGCCTTTCATGGACGCTATGGAAAACCATGATACAATCTTCTAATGATTCAATCCTTTGTCTATGACCTGGACCCAATTCCTTCTTTTAACTTATACCGGAGTCTTCTACGGCTGATCAATAATCGAATAATTCATTTCGTTCCATTTCAACTTTCTTCAAACTTAAGCAATTGCTTTTCCTGGTCTTTTTGCCCCCTTATTGCGTGCATGCTTAGCTTATCTGAGTTCTCACGCATGCCAAAATTTTTGTGCAACTCATATAGTCTCGAATATTACTTTTGGTTTACTCCCCGCTCATTAGTCATGGTAGGTGCCACTTTCTTTTGGAGTGCATACAATTTTGTAGTGAGACTAACCATTTCCTTTTTAGGTCACTATGCTTTGGTTGAAGCCTTCTTCCTTATTTCCTCAGCTAGTCTTTCATTGTAGTGCTTAGGGAGGACCCTCTTACTCTTGTAAAGCTGCGAGCTTATTGCATCCTATACTCGACAAAATTTTTGATGCCCCTCCTCGCCTATAATTATCCGCGGTTACTTACCTCCACACGCTTGTGCTTGTAGGGTTTCTTCTGAACTTGATATTTTGACCATCTTCCCAGCGGCACTCTCTTTTATTTCCGTGATATTCATATGATTCCTTTAACTACCCAAACTCCTATCCAAATATTTCTCAAGGGTTCTAATGTCAGATCTACGAGACTGAACTCTCCATGTTGGGGTTCACTATGTTTATTTTACATGGTCTGCTGATTTATCTGTAACCTCTTGTCTAGCCATAACCTGACTCTTCCTGAATCAACTATTGACTGCTCGTTGGTCCATTCTCACATCAATACTCCGCGTAATCTTTCTTGGGTTATTTCCTTTTTCTTAACTTACATCTTGCGTTGGTTCTTTATTTATCAATAACATCCCTGGCCGGAACCCTTACTTCCTCTCCTTGGCATCATGCTTGCTTAACATTCTGGAACCGTAGCATATACGTAAAAGCTGAACAAGTGTAATCTCATTCCTTTTTCATTTTTACCGCATTCTTCCTTTACCATCCCATGATTACTATGACCACTTAATTCTGACTTCATGGAACATCACCCCATATTCCCCCCTTTTGGGAATTACTAGGAGTTAGTAATACGACGATCTACCTATATATGTTTTACCTCTTCATCTTTGGTTTCTTTTCGCATCATCGATGACCCTTTCGCGTTACGGTAATCCTTTTGTACCAAGGATAAAAAAATTCATTACTCGCGATGGTGACACTTTGTGTAACTGGCACATACAGTCCCTTAAGCTTAACTTTACTCATATTGCCTTCTTTAGGGAAGCGTCTCCCAAAATGACCATTCTCCGAATTCATCATGGATCTTCATCGGTTGTTGATTTATTATTGCCGGAATGCAATCTGAGATTCTCATGATGCTGACTATTATCAAACTACTCAGTTCCTAATTCATGTTTAGTTTATCTTGTTCACCAATCCATACTGATTTCTATTACTCTGGGATCTAACTTTTCCTTCTGTTAATCATGTTAGAGTCGCGAACTTATTTCTCGAATGAGGATGTGACTGTATGGACTATACTCTTTTTTCGTCTTAAGGCCCATCACCTCTCGTCTCTTTCTTCATTTGAATATAGATTCTGTAACACTCTACTGTTTCCATCCATGTATCACATCTCACTTGTACTGCTTCATTATCTCTATCTGTACTTCCCTGCTAATATTTCTATCTATCACTTTATACTGAAAATTTTAACAAGACATTCTTTCGCTTTTACCTCCCCTTGCTCCATCAACTGGATCTTCGATTTGCCTAACATTCTCCCTCTACTAGGGACGGGAGCCACACTAAGGTAATTTTTATCCCTTCAAGATTTTCGGTTCCTATCTTTCTAGTACTCATAGCTAGTTGTACTATTTTAGAGTGTACCATTTGGGTGTCTCATCGGGAGATCTATTAGCACATTTGCAGTATCCTTTGGCAATGTCAACTAACGCAAACAATTCATCCCCCATTATTTTCACTCTAACCCCAGCTGGATCCTGATATCCCGTCCTTCTCTTAAACCATATATATTAGCTCCCATAGGGCATAACAGAGATTGGTGTGGCCAATTGCACATACCTCTGTTACTGTTGAAGGTAACTCAAAAGGCTTATATTCCTCTGCCTGAATTATAAATATTGTTAACCTTCATTAACTGGGCACCTCGTAACCTTCTTCACCTTGCTTCTTTTACTTGCTGAAACTTGTGTCTACCTTCTGATTATGTTATTCCTTTTTACCGTAAGAGTGGATAAGTATTCTTTCCTTAAAACTCCTTATCAAGAACCTTACACCTTTTAGTACACGCATGGTCTGGTGAAAAACTCACATTTACTCATCATAAGCATGATGCAAAATCAAGTTCCTCTGACTCAATACTTCCACAGCTATATCTCTTACCGACCATCTTTCTGAATGTTGGAATCGTTGTATTACGAATAAGATAGAGTTTTAGGAAATTGAGTTCTTACAACTGAGCTCTACCACACGATCTAGAGTAAGAAAAAAGAGTGACCGTCCTAAATTCCCTGTAGCCTCCTGCTTATAAGTGTGGTGCAAGACACACCTATAAACAAGACTCTACTAGACACGGATTGTAGACTCCCTAGGACAGAACTGCTCTGATACCACTTTTGTCACTCCCTGAACCTGGGGGCGAGATCGGCACCCGGTTCCGTGCTGGCCCGAGAGAACCACTATGTAACTCATGATCATTCGACCAAAACTAAAACATACATAGGTCGAGTTAGCTGAACTCATTCATTTTGTAACTATCATGGGCCCACATGGCCACGACTCATAATATACAACTGTAAATGGGCAACACTGTATCAATAAATAATCGTTCCTTTAAAACATGAATACATATGGGCCGTCAAGGCCTCTGACATACTGTACAAACTGAACCTCTGTCTACAAAGCCTCTAAGATTATTTAACATCAAACAGGACAGGGCACCGTCTTACTCATACGTCTATAGTAAAACTGTGACACAATGACTCATAGACTCGGCTGACCTCCGAATGAGGTGGAGTCTTACCGATCCTTCACTGAATGCAAACCTCGTCTACTATGAGGGCTCGTCATTCTGATTATCTACACCTGCAGGCATGAATGCAGTGTCCCCAACAAAAGGACGTCAGTACGAATAATGTACTGAGTATGTAAGGTAATATACTGAAAGCCAAAACTGAAATGATAATATAATAACTGCAAGTAACTGGAAGTCAAAGATAATCTGAAGATATGCTAACATGCTGATGCTGACTCAACTCTCTCAATATAGTACGTAAAATAGATGTCCGGCCCTATAAGGCTCGATATATATATATATATATATAACTGCTCTGCCGTAGTAGGCTCGCTCATAGGCACTCGGCCATACTAGGCTCTGTATCTCAACCAACTAGGCTCACTCATAGGCGCTCGGCCACAGTAGGCTCGGTATATAACTTACCATCTGATCAGAGGTTGCCCAATGGGGGCCTGCCCATCAATTATAGCTCGATGGTAATGAAAATACTCTAATATTGTATATATAAAATCTCGGATTTCTTGACCGGAAGAAGGAAATACTCAAATGAATATGAAGTCCCGATAAAGAGAATAGTGTAACTTGCAAAACTAGAAAAATATACGTAAATTCCGGGACATGAATTTTTCTTTATGCCTCGTTATCAAACTTGTGTAATTACAAGATCATGCCAAAATGAAGAAAGGCTTATCCTTAACATGCCTGGAGTAGGAAAAAATCCATATGATATTCTTGGAATATTTTGCACCGTACTCTTTTAGAACCACATATTTTTTACGTTGCCACGACTCTAAAAAATTTCGTTGGATTTTCTTTTGTAGGAATTTCTTGCAAGAAGAATATTGCTATGTCTCACTCTGATTGTAACGTTTGAAATGAAATTTTCTGAAAGTTTTAGGAGAATGGCTTAACGTTTTCCCCTACCTTGATTGTAATATTGTTGTAAGGAATTTCTTAAAGTTGAAATCTCGTGGAATTTCTTGAAAATTACGTTGTTTTTGTGTTTTAGAACTGATTATAGAGTTTTGGTAAACAATTTTGTAGGAATTTGATGTAATGTTTTGTGTTCAAGATAATAGAAAGGAAGTGTTATGTGATTATCTCTTTGCCACCAAGGCTAATTGACTAAGAGTCATTTGTCCAAAAAGTGGCATGCTGCCACGTTTAAGGTAAGATTCCTTAAACTTATCTAATTTTTAATTAATTAATAATTTATTAATCTCCCACTAACCAATAATTAATCAATTACCCACGTAATTAAGAATTATCCCAAATTATTTAAAATACTACTTATTTTTAATACATCCTTATACATCATACTATTATGGTCATATGATACCTTGTATGGTACTAGTCCATAAATATTGGGTATTAACGCTCAGCCCGTATTTTATCCCAATATGCCAAATATTCAGCGAAATTTATTTCCTTCGATTCTCTTACCCTCTCACCTTCACAAATTTATTTATCACTTGTTTGAAGTAGCGTAATACTTATAATCTCGAAATAATCTCATTCCCCGGCTTACATCAATTTACTTATGGCGTACTTTCACATACGAAAACATGAGGTGTAACACCGTGGTTATCCAACTCATTCGGTTCAGTCTCAGTTTCAGCAGCCACAGCACTAGGATCGATGTTTGTGGTGGTTTTGGGAATATCAAGAGCACCTGTTCGAGATTATTTGGCGGCACGCCATAGCAAAGTTCTCATGCCATGATTCTGGCACCGGTTGAACCACCACCCGCTCAGCCAACTAGAGGCAGGGGTCAGGAAACCAGAGGTGGAGGTCAGGCTGCTAAAGGTAGAGGCCAGCAAGCTAGAGGTCTTCCTAGGAATGTAGTTCAGAATGGTAGGGCCCAGCCCCGATGTTATGCTTTCCATGCCAGGCGTGAGGCTGAGTCATTAGCCGCTGTTATCACAGGTATTTTTTCCAGTTTACCATAGATATGCTTCATTTCTATTTGATCCGGCCTCTACTTATTCCTACGTGTCATCTTATTTTTCTTCATATCTAGTCGTGCATCATGATTCCTTGAGTGCTCCTATGTATGTGTCCACACCTATGGGAGATTCTATTATTGTAGATCGTGTCTATCATTCGTGTGTGGTCACTATTGGGAGTCTTAAGACTAGTGTAGATCTTCTACTTCTCGATATGGTTTTTTTTTATGTCATTTTGGGTATGGATTGGCTGTCACTTATCATGCTATATTGGATTGTCACACTAAGACGGTGACCTTAACCTTGTCGGGGTTTCCTAGATTAGAGTGGAGAGGGACTCTTGCCCCTTCTACCAGTAGGGTTATCTCTTGTGTGAAGGCTCGGCATATGGTTGAGAAGGGGTGTCTAGCTTATTTGGTTTATGTCCGTGATTCTAATGCGGAGGTTCCTTCCATGGATTCAGTACCAGTTGTTCGTGAGTTCCCAGAGGTGTTTCCTGCAGGTCAGCTGGGGATGCCACCCGACAGAGATATTGACTTCTGTATTGATTTGGCTCTGGGCACTCAGCCTATCTCTATTCCGCCATATCGTATGGCCCCGCCAGAGTTGAAAAAATTAAAGGAGCAGTTGCAAGATTTGCTTGATAAGGGCTTCATTAGACCTAGTGTCTCGCCTTGAGGTGCACATGTGTTGTTCGTGAAGAAGAAATATGGATCGATAAGGATGTGCATAGATTACCGGTAGTTGAAAAAAGTCACTATCAAGAACAAGTATCCATTGCCGAGGATTGATGACTTATTTGATTAGCTTCAAGGTGCCAGGGTGTTTTCGAAGATTGATTTGAGGTCTAACTACCATAAGTTTAATATTAGGGAATCTGATGTTCCTAAGATAGCTTTTTGGACTCGATATGGACATTATGAGTTTCTAGTGATGTCATTTGGGCTAACAAATTCCCAAGCGACATTTATGGATTTGATGAACCGGGTGTTCAAGGCCTATTTGGATTCCTTTGTGATTGTGTTTATTGATGATATCTTGATCTATTCACGCAATCGAGAGGAGCACGAGCAGTATCTTCAAATTGTACTTCAGACTCTGAGAGACAGTCAGTTATATGCCAAGTTTTCAAAGTGCGAGTTTTGGTTGGATTCAGTCGCTTTCTTGGAGCACGTCGTATCGACAGAGGGCATTCAGGTGGATCCTAAGAAGATTGAGGCAGTTCAGAACTGGCCTAGACCCACTTCAGCCACGGAGATCTGGAGTTTCTTGGGTTTGGCGAGTTATTACTATCGGTTTGTGGAGGGATTTTCATCTATAGCAGCGCCATTGACCAGGTTGACCCAGAAGGGTTCCCCTTTCAGAAGGTCAGACGAGTGTGAGGCGAGCTTTCAGAAACTCAAGACTGCCTTGACTACAGCGCCAGTGTTGGTGTTGCCCACAGTTTCAGGATCTTATATGGTATAATGTGATGCATCTCGTGTTGGGCTCGGTGCAGTATTGATGCAGGATGGCAGAGTGATTGCATATGCATCGCAGCAGTTGAAGGTTCATGAGAAGCATTACCATGTCCATGACTTAGAGCTGACAGCCATTGTTCATGCGCTGAATATTTCAAGGCATTATCTTTACCGCGTGTCGTGCGAGGCTTTTAGGGATCATCGGAGCCTTCAGTATTTGTTCAAACAAAAGGATCTTAATTTAAGGCAGAGGAGGTAGTTGTAGCTATTGAAAGACTACGGTATCACCATCTTGTATCATCCCGGAAAGGCCAATGTCGTGGCCGACGCCTTGAGTAGAAAGGCAGCGAGTATGGGCAGCCTTGCATACATTCCAGTCGGTGAGAGACCTTTTGCATCAGATGTCCATGCCTTGTCCAATCAATTTGTTAGGTTAGATGTGTCAGAGCCCGATCGTGTTCTAGTTTGTACAGTCGCTTGGTTTCCTTGTTTTAGCGCATCAGGGAGCGCAGTATGATGACCCTCATTTGCTTGTCCTTTGATACACAGTGTGATACGGTGTTGCCAACCAGGTTACTGTTGGAGATGATAGAGTTTTAAGGATGTAGGATCGTGTTTGTGTGCCTAATGTAGATGGACTTCGTGAGTTGACTCCTGAGGAGGCCCCCAGTTCCCGATATTCTATTCATCTAGGTGCCGCCAAGATGTATCAGGACTTGCGGCAGAATTATTGGTGGAGGAGGATGAATAAAGATAGAGTTGCATATGCATCTCAGTGTCTGAACTATCAGCAAGTAAAGTATAAGCATCAAATAACTTATGGTTTGCTTCAAAAGATAGAGATTCCTGAGTGGAAGCGGAAGCGTATCACTATGGATTTTATTGTTGGACTCCCACTGACTCAGTGGAAGTTTGATGAGCTATGGGTCATTGTGGATAGGATAACCAAGTCAGCGCATTTCATTCATGTGGCAATTACCTATCTTCAGAGCGGTTGGCTGAGATTTACATCCGCGAGATCGTTCGTCTTCACAGCATGCCCGTGTCTATCATTTCTGATCGAGGTACGCAGTTCACCTCGCACTTTGAAGGGCAGTACAACGTGAGTTGGGCATGCAGGTTGAGTTGAGCACATCATTTCATCCTCAGACGGACGGACAGTCCGAGTGCACTATTCAGATATTGAAGGATATGCTCCGCAATTGTGTTATAGACTTTGGAGGTTCTTGGGATCAGTTCTTGACACTTGCGGAGTTTGCCTACAACAACAGCTGCCAGTCGAGCATTCAGATGGTTTGAGCTGGGGGAGGCGGTGTTGATCTCCAGTTGGATGGTTCAAGCTGGGGGAGGCTCAATTGTTGGGTACAGATTTGGTACAGGATGCCTTGGATAAGGTTAAGATTATTCAGGATCGACTTCGCACAGCTCAGTACAGGCAGAAGATTTATGCCGACCGTAGAGTTCGTGATGTTGCATTCATGGTCGGATAGAGAGTATTGCTTCGGGTTTCACCCATGAAGGGTGTGATGAGGTTCGGAAAGAAGGGAAAGTTGAGCCCTAGGTATATCGAACCTTTTGAGATTCTTGAGAGAGTAGGAGAGGTGGATTACATGCTTGCATTGCCACCTAGTTTGTCAGAAGTCCATCCGGTGTTCCATGTGTCCATGCTCCGGAAGTATCACGGTGATCCTTCTCATGTGCTAGATTTCAGCTCAGTCCAGTTGGACAAGGATTTGACCTATGAGGAGGAGCTGGTGGATAATCTAGCTCGGCAGGTTTGACAATTAAGGTCAAAGAGTTATCCTTCAATTCGAGTGCAGCGGAGAGGCCAGCCGGTCGAGGAAGCTACTTGGGAGTCCGAGTCGGACATGCGGAGTAGATATCCACACCTTTTCACCATCCCAGGTACTTTTCTTTGTCCTTTCGAGGACGAACGATTATTTTTGAGGTGGAGAATGTGATGACCCGATAGGTCATCTAGAGTTTTAGAACTTAATTCTGTATTTCGAAACCTCCCATATCTTCATTAAGCCTTTCTCAATTTGTGTGCGCAGTCCGAGTATTTTTTCGGAAGGCTGTTATGATGAAAACTGATAAAATATGAAAATGTTCCTTAAAATTCATTTGAGTTGACTTCGGTTAACATTTTGAGCAAACAGAACCTGATCCATATTTTGACGGTTCCGGTGCGTCTGTATTGTGATTTGGGACTTGGGCGTATGCCCGGAATTGAATTCGGAGGTCCCTAGCTCGAGTTATTGATTTATGTCAAAAATTAAAAATTTACAAATTTAATGATTTTAAATTGACCAATGTTTGACGTTGTTGATACCGGGTCTGTATTTTTGCTTTGGAACCTAGTACAGGTCCTTTACTATATTTATGACTTGTCATCCAAATTTGGTGAGAAGCGGAGTTGGTTTGACATGATTCAAACGTTCGGTTGTTAAAATAAAAGTTTTGAAGTTTTCTTGAAAATTTCATTTGATTTGGTGTCTAATTCGTAGTTCTAGGCATTATTTGGTGTTTTAATTGCGCGAGTGAGCTCGTATGAGGTTTTTGGACTTGTGTGCATAATTTGTTTGGAGCCCCGATGGATAGGGTGAATTCGAATAGCCTACGGATGGTTTTATACCTGGGGGAGGTGAACTGACTTTACTCTACGCGAACGCGAGCATTGGATTGCAAATGCGGAGGCCTGGGGGAAGCAACCTTTCCGAACGCGTGGGTTCACTCGCGAACGCATAGGTCTTTGGGCCGCTACCTTCCGCGATTGCACCTGGCCCTTCGCGAACACGAAGAAGTCCTGACGCCCAGTGATTAAAACATTTATAAACGGAATTTCTCCCATTTTTCATAACCATTCCATTAGAGCTCGTCCTAGGAGCGATTTTGAAGAGAAAACTCAACATCAATTCATAGGTTTGTACACTTTAACTCATTTTCTTCCATTTCTAACATCACACATTAATTTCTACCCCTAATCTTTGTTCTTCCATGGTAGAAAATTAGGGATTTAGGAAGAATTGAGGTTTTTTTTGCAAATTAGGGATTTAGACCTCAATTCGAGGCCGAATTCCGAAACTAATTACCTAAACGAGCTCGGGGATGAACTAGTAATCGGTTTTGGTCCGAATTTTGGGTTTTGACCAAGCAGGCCCGGGGTCAAGTTTTGACCTTTTGAGGGAAAGTTTGAAAATTCTAAATTTATGCATTTTAATTGATTCCTTTATCAATATTTGATATTATTTAATCAATTGTGGTTAGATACAAGAAGTTTGGAGGCGGATTCTAGGGGAAAGGCCTTGGTAGAGCTCTGAATTGACTGCGGATTGAGGTAGGTGTTGAGTTTAACCTTTACTTGAGGGAATACAAAATCCTCTGACTATGTGCTATGTGAATTTCATGTGTTGCGGCATATATGCGAGGCGACGAGTGCTTATACGCCGCTGAATTACTTTTTTTCCCTAATTTTCCGATTTTCCTTAATTATCTCCCTCCATGTATTAAATGTTATATGCTCTAAAAGCCTTCCATGCTTATTTGCTACATGTTAATAAGTGTTTAATTCTATTAATAATGTTAGATCCTTTCATATTTTATAATTCGCTGCTACTTGCCCTTAACTAACTTACTTGCACCTTTTAATTGTCGTTTACCGGACTTGACTTGCTGTGTAGTATTACCGATGTGAATTCCCATGTTGTACAAGGTTTCCCTTGGTTCCACTTGGTATTTATTTATCGTAAAAGTTCTTCTGATTTGAATTAATTATTTGACTGTGCACATTGAGTATTTGGTACTGATATGGTGGGACCAGTTGCACGCTGCAACAAGTGAAATAAGGATGGATTGATATGGTGTAATAAGGGTGAATTTGTACTGATTCGGTGGGATCGGGTAGCACGCCACAACAGGTGGAATAAGGATGGATTGATACGGTAAAATAAGGGTGAATTATGATACTGATATTATTATATGGTGGGATCGGGTTGCACGCCGCAACATATATATATATATATATATATATATATATATATATATATATATATATATATATATATATATATTATTTATTATTTTTGATGTTATAACGGTGAAATAAGGGAGGATTCTGTATTGTACGGTGGGATCGGGTTGCGCGCCGCAACAACCTATGTGTTTCTATTTCCTTGAGTTGTGTTGGTTTTCGGTATTTTCACCTGAAACTCTAAGGATTGGAAATTCTTAACGACACGGGCTTATTTCTTGAGGTTGTAGCTATTATTTTCAGTTGACTGTCTTATTTTGTTCCGTATTTCCTTTTCTGTCTTTATTATATACGGCATACAGGTTGTAGTGTGAGTGACATGCCTTAGCCTCGTCACTATTTTGTCGAGGTTAGGATCAGCACTTACAGAGTACATGGGGTCGGTTGTACTCATACTACACTCTACACTTCTTGTGCAGATTTTGGAGTCGGTCCCAGCGACGGTTATTAGCGTGCTCAGATTGGACAGCTTGTGGAGACTTGAGGTACAACTGCTCAGCGCCCGCAGCTCCTGGAGTCCCATTCCTTTTCTTTGGTTGTGTACTTTCTTTTCAGACAGCTTTATGTTTATTTCTGACCGTTGTTTGTACTATTCTAGTTGCTTGTGGACTCGTGACAACAGTTCAGGGTTGTATCAGACGTTTGGCTGCTTTAGCTTCCGCAAATTTTACTTTGGATTATTGCAGTTATTTCAGTTCTTTCTCATTAATTAATTTAAATTGTTAAAAATAGATAAATTGTTCTAACTTTGGCTTGCCTCGCACGTAAAATGTTAGGCGCCATAACGGTCCCGGCGGTGGGAGTTCCGGATCGTCACAATTAAGAAGAAAAAGCAATAAAAAAAAATACTTAGATGTATATCAAGGTATTTAGATGATTATAATTAAATTATAAAGTTAATAGAATGAAATTTTTACTGTATTAAAAATATAAAACAAAAATTAGATAATATGATTGTCATGTGTCATATTATCTTTATTATGTCATTATCATTCTTTGAAAACTGAAGAGAATTATGTTATTATAGCTAAATATGGATCATAGTCACATGTTGTTATACACCCCTTCCTGGTACATTATCTATTTTGGTTTTGATACATTATTGATTTATATCAACCATATAAAAAGGAAAAAAATTAAGCATATATTCTTATTTATAAAAATATTAGTCCTTGATTGCACGTGTATTCTATGCAAGTAGTACTGATTGTATGAATCATATTTAAATTGAATGTTATTAGTAAAAGAAAATGTATTTTATAAAATATAAGTCGACAATGAGTAGAAGTCTGCATATTATATATTTTCTGAACCTGCAAAATTGAACAAATTAAATTTGTTAGGATTGGTATATTTATATAGCTATATTTTGATGTTAGTAGGTACAAATAATTATCTTACCTAGAATTTCCTTAAAGACGATATTTTTGGTGTATGTTCTACTTCTACATTTCGGTTGCTCTGCCATGACCAGAACTCTTGTTGTGGACATTAATATCCCTTTTGAAAAAATGACACACAATTGTCCGTGAGAGAAAACATGTTGCGGCAATACAAGGCAACATGGAAAATTATTTGGCCTTGTGCTTTATTTATTGTCATGGCAAAGCAAGACGTACTAGAAATTGCTTCCGGATGAATTTGAAAGGATATTCTTCATTTTCGGGGGGTGAAAGTTGAATTCCGGGAAGAAACACATGCTTAGTTGCACAATGTCCAATCATTATTTCAGCATGTAAGACATTATCGTTAAAGCCTCTCATATTATTCTTGTGTCGTTGCATAACCCATTTGAAGGGTCTAAATTTCTGAGTAACATGATGGGTGCATTCTTCTTCAAAACTAACTTGTACAAAATAGAAAACATATTTTTAATTTTATTTCTAAAATATGTATGTATATGCAAGCACAATTGAGATATGAGTGGAAAAATAGAATGTGTATATAACAAAGGGTATTTGTCATTTAACACGTGTGGAGGGAGACCATTTGGTGTCAAAGTATTTAGATATTTTTCCTGGTAGTAGTTATTGGTGTCATCTTTTGCGGAGTCAAAACTTATAAAAGCTTTGCTTTCGCTGGCAAATGGGGTTATCAATCTCTCATTTAGTTTGTCAACATACTCATTTCGGCTTGCTAAGATAGCCCGCTCTATTACATATTGTGAAGAACCTGCATTTTCCTGTAGTAACGAAGATATTTCTTTTAATAAGAAATTAACATTTGAATCATCAGTACTATACTTAACAGTCAGTTGCTCTGGAAGAAGGATCAAATTATTTCTTATTGTCGGCTCTTCTCCGTTGCCAACGCGAGGTAAGAAGTCGCTGAAAGCTGGGTCTGCTCTCGCCCTCATATTTATGGTGAAATAGATTTTTTCCATCAAAGGCTAGGGGTATGACTTTGCTAAGCTTGCGTTGACAATTTCTGCTCTTGTAGACTTTGGAACTACTGCTAATACCCGACGAAAATCTCCTCCAAAAAATCTCCTCCAAAGATGATTATGTTTTCACCAAAAGGTTTATCGATGTCCATTATATCTCTAAAGCTCCTATCAACTGTTTCAATTATTTGCTGCCTGGCCATGGGCGCTTCATCCCATATTACTAATTTTTCCTTTTTGATCAATTTGGCATCACCACTTTGTTTTGACATAATTGTCACGGTTGAGTCAATTGTTTGAAAGAGAATGTCAAAGCTAGAGTTAGTTGTACGATCTCCTGGTAAAATTGAAGCGGCTACTCCACTCGTTGTTGTTGTCAATTGTCACGATTCAATTTTTGCTCCGTTGGGTATCGTGATGGCACCTCGTCTTTGGGACTAGGTAAGCCTAACATTTACTGAACAACAACAATAATCAGATAACATCTAAACCGGTAGTACAAGTCAAAATTACAATTCTCAAAACCAGTAGTATAAGTAATAAGCTCTACAGAGTTTGCTACAATTTTCTAAATACAACTATTTGAAATAAAGTAAACAGTGTGAATACAATTCATAAGGTGACTCCGAAGCCTGTGAACGGAGCAGCAGGTTTACCTTGAATCTCCACAGCAACAATCCGCACGGCTAGCTAATGACCAACTGACTTCGAAATACCTGGATCTGCACAAAAATGTGCAGAAGTGTAGTATGAGTACACCACAGCGATACTCAGCAAGTATCAAGACTAACCTCAGTGGAGTAGTGACGAGGAACAGTCAAGACACCTACTGGACTAATTAACATGAACAAGTGTAAGTGTAGGAACAACAGAGTATGATATCTACATAAAGACTATATGAAATGGTAGTAATACGATAATTGCAGTAAGGAAGGAAATCAACAACTAACAGCGGAACACCATAATAATGTCATAGAAGAATGAACGGAAACATAGCCGAATCCGATAATCACAGCTAAAGAAAGGACAAGTGACAACTCAACAAAAACGATCGTTTTGACATATGTTTTTAGTTAATAAACTCCACGAGGTACCGAACCTCGGACTAATCACAACTCACGGGTCTCAATACCTGAACCCTAACACCTGGCATCATGTGCCCTCATTACACTTCATAACCGCACTGACGACTCACGTGCCCAATAGAGCCATTCTCACATAGAAGGCAAGTAAACAAGGGTGTGCATCTATACTCAATAATATCAAGAAACCTCTTAACCAATAAGAGCGCTTAACTATGTGCATGCTTGTGCAAGTGTCCTAACATAGTTCATGCCAGCTAGTAAGTATGGAAAAATAAATGGACATCACATAGAATGTTTTCTCACAAATTTTCACAAGATAAAGCTCACACAGGTAAGTGTACCACTACAAAATATCAACAACAAGAATGCCCTCAGGCCATCACAAATCATCACAAATCAATCCCTGACACAACCCACCTTGTCTCGCCACGTGTGCAATAGTAAAGTAAATGTCTGCCTTGTCTCGCCACACGTGCATAATAATGTTCCTAGCTTGTCTCGCCACATACGCAACCCACATATATATATCCCGCCTTGTCACACCGCATGTGCAAATATCAATAGTAACAATAGCACGGTAGAAACCTCGTGCAACCCCATAACAACAACCGCACGACAGGAACCTTGTGCATCACAATAACAACAACCGCACAGTAGAAACCTCGTGCATCACCACAACAAGTACAACAGCAACAATGACAATAATACAATGGTACGATAAATAAGTCAACTCAGAAATTCCAGAACTCAAAGAAACGGAGGAAATAATTCACAAGGAGTAGCCACAATAGAAAATACTAGTCGTAATAAGAACATCTCAACAAGAAAGGAAGTAGTATGTAACAATGGTCCACAATATACAGTTCGACAACGAGGGAGATAACACAAGTCGAATAATCCCACATAAGGACAAGTCAACTAAATTATAGGATATCTAACTTCTTTTTAAGGTTGGGTTATTAGGAAAGAGATACAACAAATTCAATAACGATAAGCAGCAGGAAGATAATCATATCCTTAATTAAGGGTGAACAATTACAGAAGAGATAATCATACTTCAAATAAAGATAAGCAGTTAGGAAAGAATAACATGGCAATAGAAGAGATAACAATTTTAGTTAAGGCACAGATAAATCAATTAAGCAACAAGAGTGGATCATGAAGCAATTATTTCTAATTAAAGCATGTAGAGGTGAACTGGCAATTAAGAAACATAATCAAAACGAGAACGACTACATATTCAGTGAATACAAAGACCTAAGAACTCTCAAAGGCCAATCTCCACAAATATGTCCGAGCACATACTCGTCACCTCGCGTACACGGACTACAATTAGCATAGAAGACTCAAATCCTAAGGGGTAGTTCCCCCGCACGAAGTTAGACAAGACACTTACCTCAAATAAGATAGACCGATACGCTAAAATGAACTTCTCCAGTGAAATGACTTCCGGACGGCTCAAATCTAACCAAAATAACTTCAACACACAAATAAAACTCATAAGAAACTATTCCGGATAATAAAGCTTCAATCTTTATCAAAATCTAAAAATCGACCCAAAAGTCAACCCCCGGGCACGCACCTCTGAACCCGACAAATTTCACAAAACCCGAACACCCCTTCCGATACGAGTTCAACCATACTAAATTTATCAAATTCTGATACCAATTCGTCCCTCAAATCATGACTTCTCGTTTTAAAATTTTTATTCAAAACCTCCATTTTTCTCAACACAAAACACAAATTAAATGATAAAAATAAAGATAAAATCATGGAATTTAATAAATTCTAGGTGAAGAACACTTACCCAATCGATTTGCTTGATAAACCCACAAAGAATCGCTCAAAACTAAGCTCTACAAGTCAAGATATGATAAAAATGGCCTAACTCTCGATTTGAAGATCTTATATTCTGCCCAAATGGTTATGCATCACAAACAGGGAGGAAGGATCGCGTTCGCGAAGAATAAAAATGAGGCTGCCAAGAAGACCCTTTGCGAACGTGAGTGAAGGGACGTGAACGCGAAGAACAAGGGACATGAGCCTACGCGAACGCGAGATGGAAGATGCGAACGCGGAGAAGGGAAAGGCATACCTTCACGAACACGAGAGGATGAATACGAACGCGAGATGGCAGATGCGAACGCGAAGAAAGGAAAGGCATACCTTCACGAACACTAGAGGATGAACACGAACGCGAACGCGAACGCGAAGAAGAAATATTTCGTCCTAAAAAATAACACTGTGCGAATGCGATGAAGGAAACAAGATGACAGAAAATAGCAGTTCAAAATAGGACGAAATGACCTGTAGCCCATCCAAAACACACCCAAGGCACCGGGACCCCCTCTAAACACACAAACAAGTTCTATAACCTAACATGGACAAGCTCAGGGTCTCAAATCACATCAAACAATGCTGAAACTACAAATCGCGCCATGAATCGAACTTATGAACTTTCGACTCTTCCAACTTCTAAAACTCGCGTCGAAACCTATCAAACCAACCCGGAATGACGTTAAATTTTGCAGGCAAGTCCCAAATGACATAACCGGACTGTTTCAACTCTCAAAATCGCATTCCGACCCTGATATCACCCAAGTCAACTACTGGTCAAACCTCTCCACCTTCAAAACTTTAACTTTTCCAACTTTCGCCGAAATGCTTCAATTCACCCTACGGACCTCCAAATCCAAATTCGGACGACACCTACGTCCAAAATCACCATACGAAGCTGTGGAATCATCCAAAATTCATTCTTGAGTCGTTTACACAAAAGTCAAATTCCAGTCAACTCTTGTCGCTTAAGCTTCCAAAACTTAAATCCTTCTTCCGATTTGACTCTGAATCACCCAGTAACTGAATTCAACCACGCACAAAAGTCAATACATATAATACGAAGCTTCTCAAGGCCTTATGCTGCCGAAAGGAACTTAAAATCTCAAAACGGTCGGTCGGGTCGTTACACCAATGCTATCATTCCCCTTTAGCGAATATTTGCAAGGAATGGTCGATATAAAAATATTTTCCATGTTCCCCCGGGTCCATCGACAAAGAATAATGCAGCTCTTCCAGAATTGACCTTTTGCTAAATTATTTTGAAAGCCTGCTCTTGTTCATAATTTAATTTTTATTTGTGTTTCAAAATCTTCTTTAGGTATTGATACAAACATTTCTTCAGTTATTTCTCTACATTCCGAGGTAGAAACTTCGGCCAATTGGTGTTCAAGTTTAGGGAGGTCAAATTTGTCGATGCTCTTTCCCATACTCTGCAAATAATAATTAATGCTCTTCAATGTACATTGTAGGTGAGTTGTGGCTGAGTTGTAATGGATCCTTCTGAAGTCCTCTGAAATATCCTCAAAATAAGTTTCCTAGAGCGTTCTAATATCAGTAGAGTTACAGTGAACAAGAATTATTGCAAACAAACTACGAAGAGCTAACGACATTTGGAAAATTGCAGCATCACGCAAACATTCTGATATGTTGTTATCTGATTCTAATAACCATCTTTCTTTTGCAGCTTCTTTAAAAGTTTCACAATGTCTTCCATTCACAATGAGTAAGTCTTTGAATGAAAATGGCACTCTCACATGGTTGAGTAATAGTCACTCATAATATCTTTCCCTCTCTATAGGATTAGCTGTAGTATTGAGTATATGTTAATAATATAGTTAAATCAAGAAAATGGGTGTAAATATAGAGACTAATAGTATATATTGTACTTGTTTCAATTCTAACAATTACCGATCTTGTTTTTCTTTTTGTCCAAATCTTAGGTTGGGGATTCCGAACATAATGCTCGGGAAATTCCTTGTAAAAGTAGGTTCGTGCTTCACTATCAATGGAGCACATTCTGAAATACTCAGTAAGCATGGTATGCTTGGAGTTGTCCAATGCAATCACATTTTGTAAATTGCGATGTCCAGTAAAATTCTGAGGTTGATGAATAGTTAATATTTCATATTTTAAAATTTAATGAAAATATCAGCAACTATGAGTGTGTATCAAAAATATTTTGTATACCTGAATATTTGTCAGGGAGATGTAATTGAAGATTAAAAACTGCAGGTTGCATTTCAGATAGGTTGAATTCATAAATTCTACATAATGCTTCAAGTGGTAAGACCCATCTCACATCTTTATAATTTTGAATCTCATATTACTTTTTCTCCATCATCTGGCTGAATATAAATTGCACATCTATCATGACTTTTATATATATAATTATAAAGGTACTTTATTTCTTTTACTCCCGAGCATGCTTCAATAATTATGTAACAATTGTATCTCATAAGCAAGTAAGAGTTATAAGGTACAGCCTATTGGTCGTTCATTTCCGTTCCACGGACAGTCTCAAATCTTCCATCCCGTTTTCTTTTGTAAGTAGGATATTCATCCTTCCCCTGTATTGATTTATTACTGAATGGGCGAGGATAATGATACTTGCATTAGCCATCTTGCATGCATGGACTCGTCGGATGACGATTCCCACATGGACCATGCATCAAATGCTTGACTACTAATTCATGCAAGAGTGGATCCGATAAATTATCTTCACAATTGCTAGTATTGGCCTCACCACTATCCGCCAATACACCAATAGTAGCAGCGTTGAAAGCTTTAACAAGGAAAGTCCAAGAGTGAGAAGAAATACATAGGAATTGTTTATTTTTCTCGAGAGTAAACTAAAGGAAAAATTTCACATTAGAACAACTGGGATTCATGCTTTTTAATTTTATAGCCCATATTTTAATTTATAATCAACTAGCCCAAAAATAATAGGTTAAAACTCAACATCCAACTCCAATAGGTTCTCAAAATTACTATTTAATTTTTAAAAAGGATTCCTCAAGCATTTTAAGTTAATATTCGAATCAATTGTGACTCAAATATTAGTTCAACAAACAAAATCTATTTGGGTGGTGAAAATTAGATTTTTAACAAGTTTAAACATGTGGGTTTAAATTTCGAATTTGATTTTGAGAGAAATTTGGAGTGGGCGTTGTTTAGACTTGTTAGAAATAGTATAAGGAGGTTGTATATAAAATTTGAAGTCATTTGATGGAGATTTGGACTGGTTTTGAACAAGATTGCAACTGAAAATCGTGGAAGAAGTTCATTTACAGACGCTTGTATAAATGTGTATAAATGTGTATAATAGTGTATAAGATGTGTTTATACGCTCATATACACTATTATACAAGATTATACATACTTATACAAAAAATTGACTTCGTCTGCTTCCTTGCGTCTTCTCTGAAATTTAATTCAAATCTTGCTCAAATCACTTCAAATTTAAATTTTGAGCTTCTTTCGATATTTTCAATCAATTGGAACAACACCCAATCCAAAAAACTAACAAAAAAATTTATTTTCGAAAGCAAAGCTTTGAATGGTCTTCAGTGGTGGACTTCTACTCTTCAATTTTCTTACATTGCAACCAGGTGACACAAGAGGAGAAGCAGAAAATATACGGTCCCTTGAAGCATATGTCGAGGATGTGAGAAGAAGAGAGTGAAAGCAATGTTGTAAGAACACAAATTTAATATATAGCTTTTAGAAGCAATGGTTGTAAGAACACATATTTTGAATTTGCTAGTACTTTCAAAATATGTACAATATGGGCTAGGATAGGTAAACCTTAAAAACATGGGCCATTTTTTGTTATGGTGTGAAGTCATGTGTATTTTCTTGTAATTCTTTCTAGTTTCTGTTGATAAAAAGGGTATTCACTTAAGTTGATAAAAAGGAAATTAAGTCAAAGGTATTCTTGTAATTTGACTTTTAAGTTATGGGAACACGTGAAAGGTTCCTATCGTGTCAAGCAATACTTTTTTTTTAATACGATATAAATAAAGCGAAAAAATGCAAACTTAAAATGAAGAAATGGGTAAGCTATATGTGTTGGATACATATGTGTGTTTTGTAATTAATTATTTTGATGCGAGAAGGTATGTACGAACGTGTGATAAGTTAAATTTCACCTAGTATTTGTTATAATCGATGTTCTAAGAGTAGGTTTTATGATATTATTGATATTGATATCTCTCCCAGAAATAAATTTTAAAAGCATAGAAAGTTAGTTATCGAAAATAAAGTCACACCAATACAAGAAAAATTTATCTTAATGAAATTGATTGACTAATGCTCGTATATGAAGCGTTCATCACAATTTTAAAGCAAATGTAATTACCTGAAAGCCCAATATGTCATACTAATCATGGTTAGATAAAAGTTAATCAATCAAACTTTAACAAACAAAAAAAGAAGCCAAAAGATAATTAAGAAATGTATGTCTCCCTCACCTACCCAGTTGAAACGAATCCTTTAAAGAAAAGAGAGAGAATGCTTAAACAAAATAATAGAGTATCAGTCTTCAACCACAAAAGAATCATGAGATCAAAATTGTATCATCCAACATATGCCTACTAATCCAACATGTGATCCTTACAATCCATGACTATTTATTTTTCATTCTTTCATAACCTCCTCCCTTTCGTTCTCCATGTATATGTTAGTACTTGATTTTGGTAGATGAATTAGGTATTGTATTTAATTATTTAGTGCGATATAACTCTTATTCAGTAGATGAATTTGGTCTAAAAAATTATATACGGTCAAAATTGGGCTCGTTCGATTCTGTATGATTAATCGAGACCAGGATGGTAGGCTGAGGATCGGTCTCATGTTACGACAGATCGCGACAGGAAGATATATTACAAAGCTCGTAATTCGAGGACCAGTAGAGACCGAGACCAGCCGAGGACGAGACCAGTCGAGGACGAGACCGAAGAGGATAGGTATCGAGCAAGAGCGAAGAAAGCCTGCTGAGTCGAATAACAGAAAGCCGAGATATCTGTGATCGGACAAGGAGTGTGGCGAAAATCTCAGCACGTATCAAATCAAAACCGGTTATTGAGCCAATCATGAGATTTCCTTCTATATTTAGAATTGTACCATAAGTAGAATTCTCCTACTATATATGGGGGGTTCTAATCATTTTGTAAGGATCACATTCACATATAACAAAGAAATACAATACATTTTCTCTCTTAAGCTCTCTTATTCCGCTAAATAGTTCATCCTTTTCAATAAACATTTATTTAGTTCGAGGGCGATTCAGCTCTAGCGCCAAACTGCACTTCATATTGGTTTGCTTTATTTTACAGTCAATTTCTAACATTAGTTCTCATATTTATCAATTTGAGCCAAGTGAATCAGATATCCTTAAAGTCACTTAAAAATTTAATTGTTATCCGATTTTAAGAGTAAAAAGTTTGGCGCCCACCATGGGGCTAAGGATAATAGTGATCGTCTGGTACTAATTTTCATAACACACACTGCTTAACACTTGTTCTTGTAAGTGTTTTTTATTTCAGGATCAACATGTCGAACTCTCAAGCAGTACCCACATACGCCGATAATGGCCTTGGTTTTCATGGAGAAAACGACAACATAGCCGCCCCAGGGAACGAAGTGCCTCAGGCTGACCCGAGGGAGTACCAGTTGCAGACCCCATTGACATCAGTTCCCATGTTCCCTGAATGCAAATATGTGCGTCGACCCCGAAAATAGCATCTGTAGATACGTTCGATCAGTCGGTCAGAACACACAGGGCGGCGAAGACGGCAGAATCAATCGTCGAATAATATTTGAAATGTTGTAGGCCCAACAAGCTGCCATAACGCAACTCCAAAATCAGAACCACGCATCGAGTTGGGCCGAACCCGATCCCTCATAGGAAGTTGTTCATAGGGTCGAACCAGTACCGGAGAGGACAAACATGAACGAATCGGGGACTGACCCCGCTATTATGAAAATTCTCAAAGAGCTTACAAAGAGAATCGAATCATGTGAGAAGAATATTGAAGCAAATGACAAAAAAATAGAAACGTATTTCTCCCGAGTTGATCAAATTTCGGGGGTACCACCGATTCTGAAGGGTTTGGATTCAAAGAAGTTCGTACAAAAGTCTTTCCTCCCGAGCGCGGATCCTAAGCCCATCCCAAAGAAATTCCACATGCCAGAAATTCCCAAGTATAATGGAACTACTGACCCTAATGAGCATGTCACTTCTTACACATGCGCAATAAAGGGGAACGATTTAGAGGATGATGAGATTGAGTCCGTTCTGCTAAAGAAGTTCGTAGAAACTTTATCAAGGGGGCGATGATATGGTACCATAATTTGCCGCCGTACTCCATTGATTCCTTTGCCATGCTCGCAGATTCCTTCGTCAAAGCACACGCCGGAGCCATAAAGGTCGAGACAAGGAAGTCGGACCTCTTCAAAGTGAAGCAGAAAGACAACGAGATGCTCAGAGAGTTCGTATCTCGCTTCCAAATTGAGCGTATGGATCTACCCCTGGTCGCAGATGATTGGGACATTCAGGCTTTCACTCAAGGGCTAAACATACGAGGTTTGGTACCTAGAACCAATTAAAGCAGAATTTGATTAAATATCCAGCTGTAACTTGGGCCTATGTGCATAATCGGTACCAATGAAAAATCAGGGTCGAGGACGATCAGTTGGGGGATCCTTAGGGGTCCGCTTATCCAAATAGGCCCGTCAGCAGAGTTCAAAGGGATATCGACTGAGTACCACGGTCGAATAGAGATCGATATCAACCATACGGTGGGGATCAGGGAAACAATGGTCCTGGACGCAACCCCGTTTGAAGTGATCGAAGAAACGATCGAGAACAAAGCTCTCGAGGGCTCATGAGTAAGAATGGTTTCGACGGGAACGTCAAACCCAAAGAAGCACCTTGACTATCGGAGTACAACTTCAACGTCGATGCGTCAGCTATTGTATCAGCCATCGAACGGATCAAATATACCAGGTGGCCTCGACCTTTACATAATAATCTAGACCAGAGAAATCCTAATCAAATGTGCAAGTATCATGGAACCCATGACCATAGAATAGAAGATTGCAGACAATTGAGGGAGGAGGTAGCCCATTTGTTTAACGAGGCAACCATTGATCGTGCTAACTTAGAACAATTCAACAGTATCTGAGGCTTCTTTGCAATCAACCTCGAATACTAGGGGGGAATTACCCTCAAACGTCAACTTTGTTGCGAGGAAATTACTTCATTGCACCAGGGTCTCAATAGATAGAATTTGTAAGGGCCAAACAGTTAAATGAACCGTGCCCACGTAGGTTGCTTGACCCCTGACACAAAACATGTAACATGTATAAGCATTTATAAAGAGAAGTATTTTTCATTGCCGATATCTCTTGCCTTAGAAAAGTTTTCTACTTTACAATCTCATGCTCTCGAACTATTATGGAAACAGGCTTAAGGGTCAATATTAACCAGAGTTCGAATAACTACCACTACACTCGGGGATTTCCATCAAAAAATAAACGAGATCGAATTATTAAAATTTTGAGGTTATAAGACCTTTTGGGAAACCCTCGTAAATTAAAGGTCACGGCCATCCCACTCGGGGACTGACACTTCGGGCAAGCTCGAAGTAAAATGGGAAAATAAGCCCAATAGGAAAGTCATGAACCAAGAGGCTGCAACCGAATTAACACGTATCAGAGACGTCATAACGAAACAAGCCTTTGAATTCTTTCATAAACCGGTTAAAAAGGCTACCCCGACAAAACCATAAAAGGCTTCGATATATCTGGCCTCAAAAACTCTAATGAGTACTACGGTGTTCGAACTCTCGGTCTAAGGCATTATAAGTTTTGTAAATACAAATGATAAAAAACTTTCTCAAGCCGAGAAGGGGAGAAAGTCATAAAATAATATTTTTACTAAGGCCAGATCGGTCTAATACAAAAATACAAAGCCTAACAGTTGTTTTTACTTTGAGTTCTAGAGACCATCCTCGCTCAAAAACCTAAGGGTTACCTTACATCGAGTTCGAGCAAGCACTCGCTCGGTCATAAAGCCTAAGGGCTATAATGGTTCGATTTCAATTAAATTGTTTAAACCCCGAATCTTAGAATACAACTTCATAATTATATAAGACAGAAAGGAAGAAAGTTCTTATATATATGTCAAAATCATTTACAAGGGCAGCATAGCCCGATAAAAATACTTTACGAACGGCCCGAAAGCGGCCCCAAAGAAAAGGTAAATACAGAAGAAAAGAGCAAACAATACTAAGGCCTATGGAGCTTGGTCTTACTCGGAAACTTCGTCCTCATCCTCAATATCTTCTTCTGTGATGACCCTAAAGGTCATCCCGTATATTCTAGAAATTTTTCTGTTCCGAAGTTGTGAAAAACCTCCTTCTATCTTACCTCGATTTACGTGCATAGCCCGGCGTATAGCCGGGAAGCCATTATGTGAAAAAACTGATAAAAATTATAATTTTGTATTAGAAATTTGAATAAAGTTGGCTTCGGTCAACGTTTTTGGTAAACGGACCCGGACCCGTGATTTGACAGTCCCGGAGGGTCCGTAGGAAAATATGGGACTTGGGTGTATGCCCGGAATCGAATTCCGAGGTCCTAAGTCCGAGAAATGAATTTTTAAAAGAAATTATTTTCTGAAAATAAAAGAGGTTTTTGAAAATGAAATTATATGTGAAACCTGGGGTATCAGGCCTGTATTATGGTTCCGGAGCCCTGTATAGGTTCAACATAATATTTGTTCCATATCTGTGAAGTTTGGTAAGAAACGGACTTCATTAGATGTGATTCGGACCGTAAATGCAAAATTTGATGTTTAAAGAAGTTTTGAGGAATTTCATTGATTTTTGGCTTAATTCATCGTTTTAGTGTTGTTTTATGTGGTTTGAAACCTCGAGCGAGTCCGTGTTAGGTTATATGACTTGTTTGTGTGATTAGACGGGGTCCCGGGGGCCTCGGGTGTGTTTCGGATGGGCTACGGGTCCTTTTCTTCCATTTTTGAACTACTGTTTCTGGTGTCTGTTGCCCTCTTTCGTGATCGCGTAGCCCAAGCCGCGATCGCGTAGTGTTTTGTTTGCCCCGCCCATTTTTCCTTCATCGCGATCGCGATGTGTCCCTGCTGGTCGCCCAAACTCTGTTCTTTGCGTTTGCATTCTTTAGTACGCGATCGCATAGCTTCCTGTTCTCCTCCTCCGCGTTCGCGAACTCCTTGTCGCGTTCGCGATGAACAACCTGGGCAGCTTTCCTCTTTCTTCTTCGCGATCGCAAACCATGTTCCGCGATCACGATTCATTTAACGTTTGGGCAGAATATAAGTTTTCCAAATCGGGGTTTCACCAATTTTAACAATTTTGACTTCTAGAGCTCGGGTTTTGGCGATTCTTTGAGGGTTTTTCACACAAATCGAGTGGTTAAGTGTTATTTAACTAGAATTAAATATATTTCATGAATTAGTTCTTGTTTTTATCATTTAAATTGTGGTTTGAGGTGAGGGGATTGTGGATTTTGAAAGAAAACTTCCAAAATGAAAATTCATGATTTGAATGACCAAATGTTATCGGAATTGGATAAATTTAGTATGGGTTAACTCGTATCGGAATGGGTAATCGGAATTTATAAATTTTGTCGGGTTCCGAGGTGCGGGCCCGGGGATCGACTTTTGGGTCGATTTTTATAAATTTGCAAAGATTG
>ML306256.1:0-14719 GCA_005239505.1 Nicotiana paniculata
CCAATTGTCCATGGACATCATCATTATCTGAATCATTCTCACTGTTGTTTTCCATTTTACTTTATCCTTGGGATCTCGTGTTGTAAGGGTGAGTCGCCAGTTTAAACCACAAACCAACCACCTCTGTTTAACTTTATCTTTTACAATGACAAATAACAAACGTGTTAGAGTTAGGCATTTTGCAGATATTAATCACACATTTTATGTCATGCACCTAATGCCATTTTCCTTTCTAAAATGATCTTGGAAGGTTTCATGCTTCATCTCGGCTTCTTGATTTATTTCCTCTTGAATTTAAAGCTCTTTTTCTTTCCCTTTTTTGTTTCTCAATTTTGTTTTAAATTATGGCTATGATCGCATCCGATGAGGATTGCCTACGTATCATGATGTCGCATGAATCAGACCATTACGTAGTTCAGGGAACAGGAATAAAGTAAATAAACTAACTCTTACTCTTATACAATTTAGACCGATATAAGATTTTAACAAGAAAAATATTTTTTGGATTTCTATTTTTTTTTTTTTTAATTTTCGAAAGAAAGACCTCTAAAGATGAAGAAAATACTTTTGGATTTTGAATATTGTCGTTTTTAGGAATTTTTTGAAATAAAGACTTCTAAAGAAGAAAAAACATATTTTTGGATTTTGAACTTTTATTTTGAATTTATGAAAGAAAAGACTTCTAGAGAAAAGAGAAAATAATTTTGAATTTGGATTTTTTTTTAAATTTTCGAAAGAAAACTTCCGAATAACAATGAAAATTTTTGAATTTTTGAAAATTGGGGGCCGGACTCGATGAAGGTTGCCTACGTATATCAGACCCGGTGAGAATCAAACCCGCATAGTTCGATTTAAATAAATAATAAAAAGAAAAACCATTTTAAAAATTGTGATTTTACGCATCAGAACCCTTCAAAATTTTATTTTATTTTATTTTTTAAAAAACTGGCACTTTATGAAAACTTGAGGGATATTTTCTCATTCCCTCTCCTTTGTTCAATCAATCTATCCTGAAGCCAGTCAACATTTCAGTAAAGCCTACCAAATAATGTTACATGTAGCACAGAAAAATAAACATGTTGGTTTGGAAAATTGGTACCTGTCCTAGACGGGCCCGGCCCCTGTGCCGAATCCCGCTAAGTCCAATGCACATGATGCAAATAAAGCGTAGCCTAGTAGGGATATTCATTGCTTGTGGCTTGTTCTTTTAAGTTTTCAAATCCTAAAAGGAGATGGTATCTAGACCTGGCTTACCCGAGCGGATAACCCGAGCCGAGGAGCGTGATTGCGTTACCAGTAGTAGAACAACACTAGCTAGCTAACGGATCTCCCACCTAAACATGTGTGACTAAATCCTTCACCAGAAGCTGGTAGGCTAACTGAATTTATCTCAAGACAGAAATTTTGTGATGCTGGTAGGCAAACACAACATAACTACGTATTAGAAGACTCAGAGGGGTGCGAGAGAGGATACAATTTATATCACAGTTTAAATAAATATTAAAGCGTTAAATAGGCGACAAATAGTAAATTAGGCTTGCAAACACAATAATATTCAAAACATGATAAAAGCCAAACAAGAGCCAATATACAAAGCTCGAATTCTTATTAATTTTCCCCAGTAGAGTCGCCAGAGCTGTCACACCTCTTTTTTTTACGCAACTCTAATGCGAGGTTGAGTTAGAAGAATTTTTCAAATTGAAGTGACGTTTTGAAAAGGGATTATTTATTATTTAGAGTCGCCACTTGAAATTGAGTTTTGGTGTTCCAACCCACCTTTTATTTGAATCCCCTTTCAAAAGGAAGGTTTGACTCCTAATTTATGGTCTACGAAAATAGAAAACTGAGTAAAGAATTCTGTTGGCCGAGGGAAAGATGTAAGGCACCCCTCGAGTCCCGTAGTTCTAGCACGGTCGCTTTTGTTGACTAATGTAAGGCTTAAAACAATTTTTAGCTATTCTTGTATTTCATTGATTATGTCTTATTTATTACTGCTTAATTAATTGTTGTATTTTTATTTTTATTTATTCACCTAGATGCGGTATGCACACAAGGTATTCTTCTTTGAAGTTTGATGTTAAACCAAGGTACGGGAATGTACACATTGTTAAAACATAATTATTTTAAATCTATAGGCATCGAGACGCGGAATGCGCACATGATCCTTTTATTATTTAAGCATATCAATCCAAGGTTCGGGTATGAGTACATGAGCTAATATTTAAAGTACATCTAAAGTTTTTTTAGTATTTTTAGTATTTTTAGAGATTCCATTTATGTATTCTCTTTTAGATTCACGATATATATTTGTGTATTTTATTATTTATTTATTTATTACTTATTAGAACGAGTCATAAGTTGCTTCATGACTCATTTTTCTCCCTCACAATTAGTTTCTAGTACCCCAATTAATTATATTCTTCCATGACCCCCCTTTCAATGAGAATATGAAAGAAATATTATTAATAGCCTAGCCTCAACATCAGATTTATTTACAAAGAAACATATTTATGCTAATAGAAAATCAAATAAAATTTATAAATGAAGATAATAACTCATGAAAATTCTAACTTATACTTCAATAGTGAAATAAAAAAAATCTATATCCTTAGACTACTTTGAGTAACTAACATCATATTAAAAAAAATTAACTAATAAAATAAACGTGAGGTCGCATACAATGAACAACTTCACTGTAACCTAACTTACAGTGAAGTTAAGACGTGGAGAATGTGTTTTACTTAACGAGCTTTATTATTATTTTTTTAAGTAAAAGTATTCCTACTAAATTAACATTTGATAATTTTCAGCTTTCATGGTTAAGTAATCAAATTTTTGTAAAGGTGAATTCCAAGAAGAACAAAAATAATTTTTAAAGAGAAATCTATCATAAGAACATTGTTCTTTTCTCTTTTGTTGCTATTCTCTATCTTATCCAATTCCTCTCAATCTTTTTTTATCTTCTTCCGTTCCCTCAGTTTTGTTCCTCTCAATTTCATTCCCTTTCTTTCTTTCTTTTTTTTTTGCCCAATCTCCAGCCCTCCCCCTTTGTTTTTCTTTTTTGTCTTTATAAGGAATGATTTTAGGAGTTTTTTGTTCCTCCTTTGAAGTGGGGGAACATAATTATATTTTGTGTGTGTGCATGTGGAGATGTGAGGGAGTGGGGTGTTAGGCTAGAAAAGTGGGGATAATGGGATTAGTAAAATAAAAATACAAAAATAAGAATAAAAATAAAAATAAAAATCAGATTTAAAAAGAAAACCTTATCTATTAAAGTTCTTTTCTTTTCTTGAAAGATAAATTAAATTATAAAGATAAGAAGATTAGCCAAAATTAGGGAAATTAAATATTTACATATACTTTAAATGATACTAAGAAAGATTCTATAGCTTACTTATTAATATTATAATTAAAATAATATATATAATAAAAATATAATTTGTACTCTAAGAATGTGACTATTTTTTTTTGTTTTGTTTTTAAATAAAATCTACTAAGAGCAAGATAAAAGTTTAAAACATCAAGATTAGACCTAAATGGAATATTTACACTAAAATAGTATAACATTTGAGTGTGGCCAAAAATTAGTTGTTCACAGCATGCCCCTCTTTTCTTGGAAATACGAAGAGTTTTCAGGCAAAGAAAATGAACAAAGTGACTGATTTTTGACCTCACTATTGCTTAACAAAGAAAAGAAGTCAAAACAAAAAAGATGTGACCGAGCCTTGGTTTTAAGCAGCCTACATATCCCGGGTTATAGGGGAATCAGATCACATGTAGTTCAAATGGAAGAAGAATAATGGAGTATACTTAGATGGAGAGTCGAGCGAAGTTCCGTCGAGGTTCCGAGCCGCGGTTCCTACTATTACATTAAAATGAAAGGAAAATTACATACTCTTGAAATCTAAGAGTTACAGAATTCCTATCTAAATGCCATCTGGAACCTTGTCTTGATTCTTGACATGCTTCCCCTATTGACGTTAGACTGAAACTTGATGCTCTCGATATAATAGACTATGAAATATTCTCTCAGGCCTGCTTCTTGATCAGGTGATAAGAAGATGGATCTTGAAAATTCTCTGCATGCATTATGTCCAAGCTGGTTTCGCCGATATTGAGATCAAACATTCCACTTTCTCTAGCAAGAGGTTAAATCTTATTTTTGCACATCCAGCCCGTATTTTGCAGAAAAACCTACAAGCCATCACGAACAAACAAAACGAACAAAAATTTTCTGCCCCAATTTGCACTAGGAAATTTTTGTGATTTATTGAAAACACATTAAACTATCTTTGCTATTGTAAAATAAAGAAATTGAAAAAGACACATTTTTTTTAATAAATAATAGGGGATGTCGTATCCAGTGTTAACAAGAATGAAGGCAACCAGGGGACGTAGTACCCTATGTTGGCAATAAAATGAGGCTCATGGCACTCTAGGATGCTACTAGGGAATATCGTACCCTATGTTGGCAAAAGGTAATGCAACCAGGGAATATCGTACCCTATGTTAGCAATAAGATAAGGCTTGTGGAACTTTGAGATTCTACTAGGGAATGTTTTACCCTATGTTAGCAATGAGAAATACAACCAGCGGATGTAGTATCCTGTGTTGGCAATAAGGTGAGGCTCATGGCTCACTGAGATTCTTCTAGGGAATGTCGTACCCTATGTTGGCAGAAAGTAATGCATCCAGGGGATGTAGTACCCTGTGTTGGTGATAATATGAGTCTCGTGGCGCTCTAAGATGCTAGTAGGGAATGTCGTATCCTATGTTGGCAGAAAGTAATGAGTCAGGGGATGTAGTACCATGTGTTGATGATAGGATAAAGGGTCGTGGCTCTCTGAGATGCTACTGGGGAATGTCGTACCCTATGTTGGCAGAAAGAAATGCAACTAGGGAATGTAGTACCCTATGTTAGCAATAAGAAATGCAACCAGGGGATGTAGTACCCTGTGTTGGCAATAAGGTGAGGCTCATGGCTCACTGAGATGCTACTAGGGAATGTCGTACCCTATGTAGGTAAAAATTAACGAGACCAAGGGATGTGGTACCCTAGCTTAATATGACCAGGGGATGTGGTACCCTGCGTTGAAGCTAGGATATTGATTCCCTATAATAAAACTAAAAATAACATGATTACATGTATATTAGAAGGAAACCAAGGATTTGAGAACTTCACTTGGTGACGTTCGTCCTTCCACGAACTGTTTCCTAAAATTGTTCTGTTCCTGTTCTGAACAAAGAAAGATTCGTTAGTTTTAAAATGGTGGTCAGTTTGTGGCCTTGATCTCTTGGGCGACTTGACCTAGTGTCCATTGCACTTGTTAGAACAACTGCTCTGTCAATGATCGTACGAATTACCGGGAGATTATGTCTTTACTTTCTAGACATCTTCTTTCTCAACATCAAAATCTGCCTATTCTGCGCCTATCCTCATTTGTGTTTGCGGTGCAAAAAACCTTGCTCCCAATACAACTTTTAACTGAGTAACTTTTGTTAACCCTTGACACATTGTTCAGTCCTTCAAGCCTTTTGCTCGTCAGGGAAAATCAAAGATGGTTTTATGCCTTTGCCCATATTGTTTATGCCCAGAAAGTTTTGCTCCATATAACAGGGAAACTGTAATCAATTTTGCGGCCTTTTCTTTGCTTTTCTTAACAAAGTTAGATTGAACGAGACTCAAAATAATAGTATGAAAGAAAACAAGAAGGTGAACTAATAGGTATTAAAACTTAATCAAGAAGTGCCCCTTTCAGGAGAAAGAAAGAAAAAAATAAAAAGGACTTATCTGGAGGAATATGTTGACTTCAATGAACATGACATGCACTTTGGACTGGATGCCCGATCTGTCTGAACCGTCTAATTCTCGAAATATGTTGTAAACTTCACCTTAAAACTGAGTTTTTTTTTAACCATGCTTGTGCCGGGGTATATGAAAACCTAAATCGATCAATGATGCCCTTTGTGGGTTTTCATCAACTGACCTCTCTTATTTGTCTTTCTCTCAACTCACCATTGCCTTATAGTGCCCGTGAGGGTTTTCACCAATAAGACTCTATCGTTTATTTTTCTCTCTTTACAATGGTTGAGGCATCACCTGTAGTATACTGACTTAGCATTCTCGAAAGTTGATCAGAAGGTCTTAGTAGGGAAAGGTAAAAAGAGCTATTCTACTGAATTACAATTTTTGGAACCATTTTGATGGAACAATCATCAAAAAATAAAATAAAATCATGCTCCGATTTCTTTGAATATTGGGGAAATGTGGATTTTATTTTTGTGTGACCGAACCCTAGAGTGAGGCTGCCTACGTATCCTTTCAGAATCAGGTCGGACGTAGTTCAACTAACATGAACTTGTTTTGATGATGATTTTTTTTTCTTTTTTTTCTTTTCTCTTTTTCTCTTTTTCTTTGATTTCTTTTTTTATTTTTGATTTGTTTTTAAGTACATCGGTTCCAAAAGAGGGGAAACAAATAAATATAAACAAGGCTTCAAAGGGCTAACAAGGGTTGACCAGTGTTTGGGTAGAGAGAATGATAGCCTTTCGTCATCCCAAACTGAGAATGCTAAGTATAAAAATGCCCCCTACAGAGGCATGTCAGACATAGTATCTCTTGACCGCATCTGTGTTGGCGGATATAACCGCCACCTTTCCTTATATATCTGCCAAGTGTAGAGCTCCTTTTGACAATACTTTCTTGATGAGGTAAGGACCTTTCCAATTCGAGGCGAACTTTCCTTTTGCTTCTTCCTGGTACAGAAAGATACGTTTCAATACAAGTTGTCCTACCTCAAATTGTCTTGGGCGCACTTTCTTGTTGTAAGCGTGTGCCTTTTTTTGGGGTATAGTTGACCAAAACAAACTGCCGCCAAACGCTTTTCAGCAATTCAACTCAATTGTTCCAATCGGGACTTGACCTAGTCATTGTCTTCGATCCCTGCTTCAACAATGATTCGGATAAAGGGAATCTCAACTTCAGCATGTATGACCGCTTCAATGCCGTAAACCAACAAGTAGGGCGTCACACCAACTGATGTACAGACTGTTGTTCGGTATCCCAAGAGAGCAAAGGGCAGTTTCTCGTGCCATTATCTAGACCCTTGGACCATCTTCCTAAGAATCTTCTTGATGTTCTTATTCGCAGCTTCAACAGCTCCATTAGCTTTGGACTGGTAAGGAGTAGAGTTGCGGTGCTCAATTTTAAATTGTTCACATACCTCCTTCATTAGATGACTATTCGAATTAGCAGCATTATTTGTGATAATGATTTTTGGAATACCAAAACGACAGAGGATGTTGGAGTGAACAAAGTCTACTACTGCTTTCTTAGTGACTGCCTTCAATGTAATAGCTTCCACCTATTTGGTGAAGTAATCAATTGCAACCAAGATGAATCTGTGCCCATTTGAATCTTTTGGCTCGATTGGGCCAATGACGTCCACTCCCCAAACAACAAAAAGCCAAGGAGCTAACGTAGGATATAACTCTGAAGGAGGCGAGTGAATCAAATCACTGTGAATCTGACACTGGTGGCATTTGCGAACAAAAGGAAAGCAATCTCGTTCCATAGTAAGCCAATAATATCCTGCCCAAAGGAGTTTCTTTGCTAGAACAAATTCATTCATGCGCGGACCACAAACTCCCGAATGCACCTCATTCATAATCATTTCAGCTTCTTTGGCATCCACACATCTCAACAAATTCAAATATAGAGTTCTTTTGTATAGGATTTCCCCACTCAAAAAGTAACCATTAGAGAGTCGCCTAATAGTTCTCTTTTGATCCCTATTAGCGTGTTCCGGATATTCTCTTGTTTTCATATACTGTTTAATATCACGGTACCATGGTTCANATTCCGGATATTCTCTTATTTTTAGATACTGTTTGATATCACGGTACAATGGTTCACCATCTAATTCTGCTTCAATTGTATTTCAATAACCATGTTGATCCTGAATTTGAATTTCTAATGAGTCAATGTGAGTATTACCCGGATATGGGAGCATTGAGGCCAGGGTGGCCAAGGCATCAACTAATTCATTATGAAACCTGGGAATGTACCTGAACTCGATGGAATTGAACCTCTTGCTAATATCTTCCACACATTGACTATATGGAATGAGCTTGATATCTCGAGTCTCCCAATTACCTTGAGCCTGGCGAATAAGCAAATCTGAATCTCCCATCACCAACAGTTAATGCACATTTAGGTTTATTGCCATATTCAGACCCATGATGCAAGCTTCATATTTTGACGTGTTGTTTGTACAGAAGAAACGAAGTCATGTCGTGGTAGGGTAATTTTTCCCAGTAGGTGATATAAGAATTGCTCCAAGCCCTATGCCTTTGATGTTGACAGCCCCATCAAAGTATAGTTTCCAAGTTTGACTGTCATCTTGGAGTACTTATTAAATTAAATTAACCACTTCATCTGGGAAATATGTGTTCAAACATTCATACTCATCATCAACGGGGTTTTCTGCAAGATGATCTGCCAAAGCTTGTGCCTTCATGGCAGTACGAGTGACATAAACGATATCAATCTCTGTGAGCAGGATTTGCCATTTTGCCAATCTACCAGCTGGCATCGGCTTCTGAAAGATGTACTTCAGGTCATTCATTCCAGATATGAGGTAAGTTATATAGGCCAAAATATAATGCTTAAGCTTCTGAGCGACCCAGGTTAACGCACAACATGTCCTTTCCAAAAGAGTGTATTTGGCCTCATAAGTAGTGAACGTTTTGCTCAAATAATAGATTGCTTGTTCCTTTTTTCTTGTGGCATCATGTTGACCCAGAACACAACCAAAGGAACTATCCATTACTGACAGATATAAAAAGAGAGGCCTACCAGGTTTCGGCGGGTCCAAAACAGGGGGATTTGACAAATATTCTTTGATCTTATCAAAAGCTTCTTGACGCTCATCTTTCCACTTGATAGCAGCGTTCTTTTTCAACAACTTGAAAATGGGCTCGCATGTGGTTGTAAGTTGTGCAATGAACCTGATGATATAGTTTAACCTCCCAGTAAACTCATGACTTCTGTTTTGTTCTTCGGGGGAGGCAACTCTCTAATGGTCTTTATCTTGGAGTGTAACGACCCGACCGGTCGTTTTGAGCTCTAGCGTGTCTTTCAGCGGTTTGAAGTCATGAGCAGCTCCATTTCAGGTATTATGACTCGTAGTCATGGTCGGAGTTGAATTTCGGAAAGTTCGGAGTCAAATTAGAAAGAAAATTCTCATTTCAGAAGCCTTAAGTTGGAGAAATTGACTAAGATTGGAATTTAGATTAAACGACCTCCGAATCAGGATTTGAAGGTTTCTACAGGTTCGTATGATGATTTTGGACTTGGGCGTATGTGCGGATCGGGCTTTGGATAACCCGGGAGCGTTTCGTCATATATTGTGGAAATCAGCATTTTGAAGAAATTTCCTAAGTTTGGGTTGAAGTGGCTCAGTGATATTGATGTCCGTTTGGGATTCCGAGTCTGGGAATAGCTCCGTATGGTGATTCTGGATTTGGGAGCGCGATCGGAAGTGAATTCGAATGTCCGTAGGTAATTTTGAAGTCATTTGGCTAAAGATAGAAATTTGAAGGTTTTTGAGAAATCCGGCCGAAAGTGGAAATTTTGATATCGGGGTTGGAATGCGATTCCGGAAGTTGGAGCATGTCCGTAATGTCAAATATGACTTGTGTGCAAAATTTGGGGTCAATCGGACGCGATTTGATAGGTTTCGGAATCAGATGTGGAAGTTTGAAATTTCAAGTTCATAAAGTTTGAGTTTTAGTCCGATTCGCGATTTCAGCATTGTTTGATGTGATTTGAGGCCTCGACTAAGTCCGTGATACGTTTTCAGACTTGTTGGCACGTTCGGACAGGGTCCCGAGGGGATCGGGTGAGTTTTGGGGTGGTTTCGGACCATTTCTAGGCCATTTATAGCTGCTGGTTTTTGTCTATAGAAGTGTTCTACACGATCGCGGGTAATTGGTCGCGATCGCGATGAGTAAAATGAGAGAAATGGGCCAGTGAATCGCGATCGCGGAAACCCTTCCGCAATCGCGTAGAGGAAATGTTCTGCTGCACTGACTCGACTTCGTAGGCTCATATCTCACAATCTATAAGTGATTTGGATATGGTGTAAAAATAAAAGTTGTATCCTTTTCTGTCTAGTTTCTATAAAAGTAAACCATTTAGAATTTGGATTTGTGTACAAAGATATATGTCTGTTACACTACAGGGTCTCCGGGAATATAAAGAAGAAATTTGTGTTGCATAGGGCTGACTTTGACAGCTTATTTCTAGAAATCTATAAGGAATTGATAGATGACCAAAAGACGAAAGTTGTATATCTTGGAGTTTAGTTCTCATAACATTAAACCATTTGTCATTTGGATTGTTTTGCAAAACGTTATGACCAGTATACTAGAGGTTGTCCGGAAGAGCTGGGCATTCGTTTTTCGCAATCGCGAAGCTTTTTCTGCGATCGCGAAGAGCAAATTTTGGGTAGGAAATTTTTTTACTTCGCGATCGCGAAGCATTTTCCACGATCGTGATGAGTAAATACCTGGGAAGAAGTTATATATCGAGGTTTCGGCCATTTTTAGCATATTTGGAGCTATGGAGCTCGGATTGAAGCGATTTTTTAGGCGATTTTCACCATATGAAATGTAGTAAGTGTTTTCTTCACATTTTTGAGTTAAATACATGTGTATATATGGATTAGAACATGGAAATTAGTTGAAATTGTAGGGTTTTGGTAGAAGACCTAGAGATTGGTATTTTGGATTTTGACCACGAAATTGAGCATGAAAATAAGAGTAAATTATATATTTGAGCTAGTAAAGTCATGAGTAATGATTATCTTTGAAAAGCTTCGGAATCCGGGGGCGTGGTCCCGAGGGAAAATAGGTCAAATTTTTGAGTGTAATTGGGAATTTATATATTTTGAATTGTTAACAAGTATTAGAGTATATTTTCATTAGTTTGCCGTTATTTGGCTTGTTTCGGAGCGTTGTGCAATGATTTGAGTCATCGGAAGGGATTGGAAGCCGGTTATGGAATTTTGGAGCGGGGTAAGTCTCCTTTCTAACTTTGTGAGGGGGAATTGTCCCCATAGGTGAACTAATTAAATATGTGTTTCTATCTGAGGGGGCTACGTATGCACGAGGTGACGGGAGTCCGTGCGTAACTACTATTATGCCATGTCCGGGTAGTCTAGGACCCACTAGCATGCCTTATGTGTTGTACATGTGATTCTGCCCATAATATTAGATTGTTAATGCTATTGAATCGGTAAATTATTTCCTAAGAAGACTAGAGTGTACTTATCTTAATCATTTAGAAAGAGAATTGATTCCTCCGTGGATAAATGTATTCCTGATAAAGTTATATTATTGAAAATTATTAAACTTAGCAAATGAGTTTCAAAACAAAGATTTAAATGCTATTTTTTTTTTGTGTTCCTTTAAGGAGAATTTCACCACTTTCCTGGGTAACTGCTTTCTTGATAAAAATGTGAACTTATTATGTGAATATGTGTACATATGAGCACCTGAGTCGCAGGTATGATTCGCGAGCAGGTTAGCTTTATTATTATTATGTTGACCGTGTCGCATGACCGATTCGCGAGCGGGGAAAATAGATGCATCTATGGTTCGAGCCGTTCGACCCTTCGGCAATGCACAACTTATTATTGTTGGTCCGCGCCATTCGACCCTTGGCATTTCTTGCACATGATAATTGCTGCGCATCTCCTGTGATTTATACATGTTTATCGGCCTAAGAAAATTCTTAATTGCCAGTTAAAAAGAATAAGAATTAATGTGTAAAATGTGAAATAAGTCTGATGTTCTCATCCCTGATTATTATTTAAATTGTCAACTGAAATGACGAAGGTGTTAAAGTGTTAAATATAAGAAGAACTGATATTCCTTATCCCTGATATTTAAATAAATTGCCTATGACATTCATGCTTAGTGTCTCACTTAATTATACTAAATTGACCTCTAGCAAGTGTCAAATCGACCTCTCCTCACTACCTCTCTGAGGTTAGGCGGGATACTTACTGAGTACACGTTGTTTTCGTACTCATGCTACACTTGTTGTGCATTCTTATTGCACAGATACTTTCACAACGATGTAGCTGGTTTGGAGACTTAGGCGAGCTGCATCATCCGGAGGCGATCCGCAGCTGACATAGTCTCCCTCATATTGTATTCATTTTGTTTTAAATTCCATTGTCCAATTTGTATCTCGGACAAGCTTTGTAATGGTTGTATAAATTCTTAGAAATTGCTCATGCACTTGTGACACCGGGTTCCGGGATGTGTTTGGGATATATTTGCTAATATGGAATATTTAAACCATCGTAATTACTTAACGGATTTTTGTTTAATTATCATGTAATAAAGTGAAAGGTAATGATTTCAAAAATGTTAAAACATGAATTTATTTCAACTAATTAATGATTGGCTTGCCTGACGATGGTGTCCGGCGCCATCACGACCTTAATATATTTTGGATCGTGACATGGAGGGATCTAACTCGATGCCTCTTCGGCTAACTATAAAACCCAAAAGTTTCCAAGAAGGAACTCCAAATGCACATTTGGCTGGATTTAGTTTGAGATTATACCTTCGTAGCCTTTCAAAGAAATTTTTCAAGTCTTGCAAATGATCAGCTTGTGTTCTGGACTTAATGATCACATCATCAACATATACTTCAATCTCTTTGTGCATAATATCATGGAATATGGTTTTCATGGCCCTCATGTAAGTTTTCCCTGCATTCTTCAAACCAAATGGCATTAACCTATAACAATAAGTTCCCCATGGAGTGGTGAAGGCGGTCTTTTCTGCAACTTCTTCATCCATCAGAATTTGGTGATATCCGGCATAAAAATCCACAAAATATTAGATCTCATGTTTAGCACAATTGTCAACAAGGATATGAATGTTGGGTAAGGGAAAGTTGTCATTTGGACTTGCTTTGTTTAAATCCCTATAGTCAACATAAACTCTGATTTTCCCTTCTTTGGCACTGGAACAACATTTGTGTAGTGTATCAGACGACCCTGATCACATTTGCACTTAGTTGCTTCGTGATTTTTTCTTTAATCTTATCACTCATGTCTGTCTTAAACTTCCTTTGTTTTTACTGGATTGGTGGAAAATTAGGATATGTTGGAAGTTTATGGACCACTATATCAGCATTCAAACCCGGCATGTCATCATACGACCAAGAAAATACATCTCTATACTCGAACAAAACTTGGATTATGGTATCTCTCGTCTTTTGTTCAGTATGAATGCTTATTTTTGTTTCTCTAGTTTCTTCAGGACTTCCCAGGTTAATTGCCTCAGTTTCATTTAAGTTAGGCTTAGGCTTATTCTCAAATTGATCCAATTCCCTTTTTATCTCCTTAAAAGACTCATCTTCATCATACTCAACTTCTTGATTCATTATTTCGAGATTAGAGAAATTTTTAAGATCTGGGCATGGATTTCACGTGCATGTCATGTTTTTAAAGACAGCATTAATGAAACTGAAAATGATAAGAAATTACAAAAATTAGTGAAATGAAAAGATAGAATTTTACTATGAAATTGGAACTTCATTTCATTGAATTTGAAAGGATAGAAGGATTAATATAAAACAAAGCAATTAAATTAAAATATCTGGATTACAACCCTTAAAATAATCCAAATACAGAAAAAGCAACAAAACAATCTACCAACACTCCTTCCTGATGGGAAGAGGAGTTGCTTCCCAGTTGTTGAGCGAGGTATCTGGATCAATCAGCTGAACACTTGCACGGCTAGGGACCTCACCAACTTGAACCATATTGATATCATAGATGTAACGACCTGACCGGTCGTTTTGAGCTCTAGCGCGTCGTTCAGCAGTTTGAAGTCGTGAGCAGCTTCGTCTCAAGTATTATGACCCGTGGGCATGGTCGGAATTGAATTTCGGGAAGTTTAGAGTTGATTTGGAAAGAAAAATTCTCATTTCAGAAGCCTTAAGTTGGAGAAATCAACTAAGATAGGAATTTTGAGTAAACGACCTCCGAATCAGGATTTGAAGGTTCCAGCATGTTCGTATGATGATTTCGGACTTGGGTGTTTATCCGGCTCGGGGTTTGGATAACCCGGGAGCGCTTCGGTGTATATTATGGAAGTTAGCATTTTAGAAGGATTTCTTGAATTTGGGATTGAAGTGCATATCACTGAGGTTTATGTCTGATGCGTGGCTAGAATTCATGATTTTAAGCATTATATACCTTGCATTTTATGGGATTTAATGATAAAATACACGTCGTATGTGCCTAATGGGGTTTATTTTATGTGTAGGTGAATTGGAAATGGAAACGGGGCCAAACGGATGCAAATACGTCGAAAACTACGCGAAAGGGGACANCAGCCTTAACGCCAGGGGATGCCTGGCGTTAGCCAGGCCTTAGATCCCTAACGCCAGGGGGTGCCTTGCCTTACCCAGGCGTTTGGGCTGAAACGCCAGGGTCCCCAGTCGGCCAGAAATTGAGTTTTGACGGGTTTTAAGTGTTTCTAAGTTGGAATAGAAGTCTTTGACACGTTTAGGGTTCATCCTAAACATATAAATAGACCCAAAAACATCACATTAGTAGAGGATTCTTTTAGGGACCTTTGGACGGAGGAACACACCACGTTGAAAGAGGATTCTACTTAGTTTTTCTTC